>CM033731.1:5456784-5679877 GCA_019671005.1 Hibiscus mutabilis | reverse complement strand
CGCATGATTACATGAAAACCAGAGAGCATCAAAAAGAGGCCGATAACTCAAAATGAATCCCATGAAACAAGAAAGAATGAGGCTAATGGCTAACCCTTTCGATTAACCAAGCAGAGCTGGTGCAATGGCGCATAGCAGAGAGGCTTCTAGGAGGTTTGGCAGCGTTGGTTTGGCTCATATTCCCAAACGTGTCTTCGTTTTCATCCTCCGTTGAATTGAATCCGCCTTTGAAGTTTCCACCTTCTAGTTTTGTTGCAGGAGATACATCTGTTGCTAGAGCCATTGATCTCACTCCACAATCCACCAAAACAAACAAACAAAAAAACAACACTAAGCCATCATTTCAAGGGGGGGGGGAGAAAGAAAGTCCATGTTTTGCATGAATCAACTGCAAAACGGTCAAGCACTTGGTCCAAGGATTTCAGTTAAGATTCAATCCACCCCAGACGTATGGTATCAGAAAAGAGGAAGAAGAAGAAGAAGAAGAAGAAGAAGAAGCTTAGAATATGAAAGAGAGAGAAGAAAGACGATGTCTGTTATATATGTTTATGGGATTCCAAGTTTTGCGCATTATATTATAGGCAGAGCTTGAAAGGGGATTGGGTTTTGACACGTGTTTCACTTCCTCACCGTTGACCTTTCCCTTGGTTTGGATTTTTCTTCACTTTGATCATCATCTCCCTCTCACCTCGTGCTTTTTTTTTTTTTTCACTTCTTGTGATGAGTCATCCAACCAAAGCCAACCATGCTCAATGCTAAAGCAGTCAATCTTAATTACATTGGAATTAAGATTTACCTATATGTACTACATAGAACATGCAATGAGACTAGCTAAGCCAGTGAGTGCGAACTGTCGGCTTTTTGAATTTTCTGGGAAATTAATCTCTCTTGAAAAGAAGCAATAATGTCATGGCTTCATTTTTACCAAATAAAAGAATCATAAGAAATGGTAACCTGATTGGTCTTTGATTGAAGTTATCGTTGTACACGTCCTTTTTCTGATAAGGAGTTGGATTGGAAACGAGGCGGTTGGGCTTGTGTTATATGATTAGGTTGTTTTATTAGTTTATCTGTTGTTCAATGGTGAAGTTATTTTCTTTTACATTTTTCGGTTATTAAGTTGATAGACAATATCATAAGTGTGACAAATGGTCAGAAAGTATGTCAAGTGTTTGTTAATTTTTTAATATGAATGTTTAAATTTATTGAATGACGATTAAATTGGTAGAATATAAAATTTTTAAAAAATAAAATTGATATTGTATTAGATAATGTTTCAATTTAAAAAACACAATAATTTGTTTATAATTAAATTTAAGTTGAGAGATTACTTTGTTAATTAAGAAGAAAAGTGATTCATTTATAGAAAATACTTTGATGTGCATGCTTGTGTATTTACACAAATCTTTTAATTTTAGGGTTTAGGTTATAGGATGTAGAATTTAGCGTTTATAATTATTTAGAGTTTAAGATTTAGTATTTAGGGTGTTAGAGTTAGGGATTTAGATTTTAATGTTTATACAAGCCTTTCAATCTTAGGGTTTAGGGAATTAGGTTACGGGATGTAGAATTTAGGGTTTAGGGTTAGGGATTTATATTTTTTAATTTATATAAGTCTTTAAATTTTAGGGTTTAGCTTGTAGGATGTAGAATTTAGAATTTATAATTCGAATTTAGATTTTAGTGATTAGGTGTTAAGGTTAAGGATTTAGGTTTAGATTTTATAGTTTAAATAAAGTGTTGTAATTTTTTATACAGTTTGTGTATCAAAAATTCCAAATATAAGTGCCACCGTATTTATATCCCAAGACCTCCCTTTTCCTTTTCGATGTGGGATTAATGACCCCGCCTCTTCTCAGGCGTGACATTCTCCCCCACTCAACCTCGTGACGCCCTCATCACGAGCTTCCGGTCTCGTGATGGGCCACCTTGTCACAGTTGTTCACCCTGCCTACCCCACTCATGGGCACTCGGCGTAAAATCGGACAGTCAAAGGGTCACTCTGATACCACTTGTCACGGGGCCATTACCCTCTTCCCAAAAGACATGTCTGATAGGATGTGCAATGCCACTGTATTTATATCCCAAGACCTCCCTTTTCCTTTCCGATGTGGAATTAATGACCCCGTCTCTTCTCAGGCGTGACACAATCATATAAATAAATGATTTGTAATGATTTTTATCCTAATTTAAATAATGAGGTAAAACTTGCCAAAAACCTCACCAAATTATCAATACGGAAAACGACATATGGCTTCTTTTTTCCTCATTCATTCAACGTGGGTTATAAAGAGTAAGTAGCGATCAAAGCTTGCACGCCTGATCCACTCTTCCAAAACAAAGGCAAAAGTGACTTGCAGTTGCCGGCAGCAAGTCTCTTCCTGACATCGGAGCCAACAAAGAGTGTGCCAACCTCCAAATTGAAATGTCTTTCCAGTCCCGCAGCAACTAGTGTAAGAGCAACGCATGCAATTGCAAACGTATATCGGCCAGCAAAATGAGTGAAAGCAGCAGTTAGAAATTAGAATTGGTCATTGGGGCACTTACAAAAGGGGTGGGGTCTTCAACTCTGGCGTGAGTTGAGTTGAAATAGAAGGATCTGGCTTTATGGTTGAGACATTATTATAATGCATATAATATACATATCTTTATACCTTTCGGAAACTGCAACACATTATCTTGTTTAGATTCTCTTAGCAGTTAACTCTCAACCATTCATGAAGCTCTCCAATCTCAAACATCAACACAGTCGTTTCAGCACATGTTAAACGTACGTGAATTACTTTTTTAAGTGGCATTTGGTTTGGAGTACACAGTTTAAGTCTACTACTGCTAGTAGGTCTCAGTCTCTCTGGTTTATAACTTAGAATCCATGGCTGCAACGCTACACTTGGTCTGCTGCTGTGAGTTATACTTTCTTCCTTTGATCCAAAAGTCGTTTCGCTTTTGCTTTTTATTTTTCTACCAAGATTCTTGTACAATTTTCTGTCATGCGAACTGAAACCTAATCCGGAGTGTCGCACACCTAGCTTTGGAAGGTGAGTATCTCAACGGGGTTTTTTTGCAGCCTTGAACTCGAGACTTGCTTAAGCGATACCAAGCTGCTTATTACTTGGACCAACCCCGTTTGATTGCTAACATTATTTTTGATTGCCTTTCTGCTGATCCTTGACTCATTTCGTTCTATCGTCCAGAACAACTCATATGAATCAGCAGCAGCAATTCACCATGAATATCGTCATATGGCTTTTGGCGTCCATGATCTTTGTGCAATGGTCTTCCTGCAATTGGACTGAGCACAAAAGCCACAGCAAGGCCAAAAGTTGTGAATATTGGCGCTATTCTTTCGATCAAATCTGTCATTGGAAAAGCTGCAAAAGTTGCAATCGATGCAGCCATAGAGGATGTAAATTCACACCCAGATATTCTTCAGGGAACTCAATTAAAATTACAGTTGAAGGACTCCAATCACAGTGGATTCATGGCGCTAGTGGAAGGTAAGTCCTCTTTGTTATTACTTATTATTATGAAGCGTAAAGCATTTTCTATGTCTTAAAAGTTTTCATTGGTTGGTTTGGTTTCATCTTAGCTTTACTGTTCATGGAGAAAGAAACTGTTGCCATAATTGGTCCCCAGTCATCTGTGACGGCTCATTTGATTTCCCATATTGCCAATGTTCTGCAAGTCCCCCTACTGTCATTCTCGTCCACGGATCCTACCCTATCTCCGATTCAGTTCCCAGTCTTTGTGATTGTAACAACGGCCCCGCCCCTGCTGGGTGGGTGCTTGACTCGTTCTTACGAAAAAATTTGGTTTGAAATGGAGTCGCCACCAATCTTTTTAATTAGGTGAGATTGGATCACCTGAAAACTCGGTTATTTTAATAAAACATGTTTTTGTCATTTTACTAAAACAACGAGCTTTGCTCTGCGAAACTAGAAAACATGTTCGGGAGTCAGTTACGTGTGGGGAAGGGTGAGCACCCCACAACGCCCAAAATTGGTATATGGTCGATTACATGTTGTCTTAACGAGCAAACTTAAGAATTCGAATTTAATTTAAAATTTGTGATCCCTTAAAATATTTAAAAATATATTTTTGTATGAAAAGAATTTACACCTCTATGCCCGGGGCATAATTTCCATTCGATTCCCAAATGAAAGGAATCTATTTTGAAAATTATAATTTAGAATTAAAATTCATATTTTTGCGGTAGAGGTTAACGGAAAGCGGCACCTCTTACGTTCGAGATACGTTTTTCACTATAACCCCTAAAAACCATTTTTTTGAAATTCAATTAAAGTACTTATAGGGTGTATAAGAATATATATTATATCGTAAATATTATGTAAATAATAATATTAATAATAATATACATATTTTTCACAATATGCTAAAGTATATTAAAAAGTGATATATTAATATAATCTACACTAAAAAAATAAGAAGCTAATAATAAATGTGGAATAATAGATACAAAAATAACAATAATTATTATTATTATATACAAAATAATAATAATATAATGCAAGTAATAATATTAATAATAATGGTAATAATAATATGTAATAATAATAATTATAACAATTATAATAAACATATAATATATATAAGATAATAATATATACATACATATAAATATAAAATACAGTGTACATACTTAAGAAAATAATATATATACATATATAATAATATGTAAATATACTACTACTAATAATAATACTAATAATAATTGTAATAATAATAAAAATAAAAACATTGACTAAAATAAAAGAAAACGTAAACTGAAGGGCGAAAACATAAAGGATACAAAAATGGAATGACTGTGTGCGCAATTTCCCCTTCTTTAAAAGTTATGGCCGGTTTGGGTCGGTGCTTGGATCGAATAGCAAAAACGACGTCTTTTTGGGCTTGAACAGTGACGCCCAAAACGACGTCGTTTCACGAAGGGCTTAAATACCCTATTTTGCCCAAAAAATTTCATTTATTCCGGATATCTCAAAAAAAATCTCCAAATCCTCTCAACTTCGGTCGCTACCCAGCCGAGAGCTGTCAGAGGATCAATCTTTGGCCACCGTGCGCCGCCGTTCGCCGACGACAGAGAACCGTTGCGAGTGGTAGGCGGATTACATGCAAAAGAAGGGTTCGCTCTAGTTTTGGCTTCAGAGATCAGATCTAATGTTGGTTTATTCTGAATCCCTCTCTATTGTCTCAGATCTAGAAAAAGATCAAAAGTTTTTTGTTTTACCTTTGTTCTTTTAATCTGTTTTCGATCTTCTTTTTGTTGAGGTGCCAATCTAGACATCGAGATAGTCAATATCTTTGTCATCTTTATGTTTTCCTCAATTTTTAACTTCTTTTTATTCGACCTTCTTTTCACTAAATGAGATAAGATTTCCAAAATAGAATCTTGAATCTTGTCCAGTATCACCCCAGTAAGACACTCTGAGGCGGTGCGAGCTATCTCGTATTGGCGGACAGTGTTGACACGTAGCGGTGGGATGGTTGTGGTATGACGCGTGGCAGTGAGGTGTATTAGTGGTGGCAGGGGAGTAGTGACGCGACATGGGTGTCGGTAACGGCTTGAATGACGATGACGACTTGCAGCTCAATGGCGGCAGATTGATCTTAGGTTTAGTTTAGTTTAGGATATTAGGGTTAGGGTTTTCTAAAATGGGTTAATGGGCTTGGGGCTTTTTTGTACTGGGTATTGGTTTAAATTGTATGTAATGGGCTCAGCCCGGATAAAAATGGGCTCCTACAGCTGCCCCTATTTGCTTATTGTTGTGCAACGGCAATGGAGCAAAGACAAAAGAGGACCATTTTTGTCCGGTCAAGTTTGAGTTCTCTCTCTGGCCACCGCTTCTTCTTTGGGCTTCACTTGATCTTCTCACTGCCTTTGTAAGCAAAAATCTTCAAAATGGAGGATCTGTTGGGGAAGACAGAAACTAGAGGTGATTCGTTGGAGGAGACAAAATACACTCGGCTTGCTACGACTCTGACGACGAAGTAATGCCTGGAGAAAATTTGACCTAACTGCAACACTGACGGAGAGGTAAGGTCTGCAATGTAACACCCAAAATACCCTCAATTCAAAAACCTAATTTTAAAATCCCTAAATTTAAAACCCTAAAAAATTGGAATTTAAAAATCAAATCCTATTTAAGAAAGTTAAGAATTTATTTGAATTTTAAACAAATTTAGTGACCTTTTTATAAAGAATTGATACTATATATCTATTTTGTAAACCCTAGAAAAGAACAATGACTTACCTTGTAATTTATCCAAAATTATATATATATAAGTTTGGTTTCACCCTTCATGCGGCATTGTTTTATCCAAGTCTGCGCCGTTCTTCCCTCTCCCTCTCTCAATTTATATTCGAAACACATATTCTTTTTCTTTCTTTTTTTATTTAATTCGATCAAACCCCACTGAGTCTCTGGCACCAGTCAATTCAACTATGTCCTCGATTAACTTGAAGATCAACTATTCGAATCAGATAAGTATTTATTAAATTTCGTTAGATTGATATTTAGGAATAATTATTTGATCATAGTGATAATAGTAATAGTGTTATCGTAGGATTATTCTCATAGATACCAATACAGTTGGACATGATGCTTCTAATCCTAAGAAACGCCTCAATCAGTAGGTTGAGTTTGCTTTGACTAAGGTGTGTTTTCTTCCGGTGCTATAAATAAATATTTTTTATATGGTTTTATACCTTGCTTGATTATGACCTGCATTATGGCTTGTATGGTTGACATCATATGCATACGATTTTAGAATGTGTTTTTAATTATGATTTATGAAATATTTGGTTTATGAAACATCAGAATTTATGGATTTATGGATTATGATTTATGGATTTATAACGTATGTTTATGGAATATCGAATTTATGGAATTGTGTTTATGCAATTTGAGTTTTAGACATCATACATGTATGAGCATGGGTTGTGATTTGTACGGAGGAAGTTCAGTGGTTTCACCCTTCGAGCTGAATTCCGCTTAGGATCAGTGGCTCCAACTTCGGGTATAGATTCCACTTCGGATGGTGATGATGTAGCGAGGAGGTTATGAGAACCTTCCTCATCTTATGCGGACGTAGTTAGGGTACATTGCATTATGCTTATGATATTGTACCATTGTTTTATGTTTTAAAGAAACTTGAGAAAATATTACTTTGTTTTACGACTATGGTTTTCTTGCACTTTAGAGACACATTAAGCTCTTTAGCTTACTCCTATATAGTTTCCTCTTACAAATATCTTTGGACTTTAGGCGACGTGGTACTTGGAGGATCTCACATTTTATCCGGTTATTTTAATATTCAGTATGAAACTATTTTTAGTTATTCAGATTATTATTTTGAAACATTGATGTAATTTCGTACTTTGAGACTAATTATGTTTTGGGATTATTTTGAGCATTCATTTACTATGTTTTTTATTCATATATTTATATTATATATTCGGATATTGATTATGACATTTTCCAAATTATTTATTATAAGATATTTATTAAATTATCATTGTACGTTTTTTTTATTAAAGTATAATCTTTAAAATTTGTTTTCTTGAGGGAAAAGTTTTCAAACTCGACTTCCTAGATTCGACCTATTTCTTCTAGGCCAGGTTTAGAGGGGTTACAAGAAAAACTTGATTCGGCTGTAACTTTGATGAAGACACAAGATTGAACGATGAAGGGTTGGCCCAGCTACAATATCACCGAGGAGGCAGAACCGGAAGTCAGCAAGCTTTGATCCAGAGCTTCATAGATCTCTTTTGCATTTTTCCCAAATGCACAGGGATCAACAGATTTAAGTTGCCTTTACCGGTAGCCGTTTGCTCTGGGCTAGTTTACCATTCCCCTGGGTACAATCAGTTTATACCAATCATGACATTGGATTTTTCAAAGGATTTATTTTCCTTCGACCATTCGTGAAAATGGATTTTTGATGGACATTTGAATTGTCCATTATCTTAAACTTTACCGTGTTTAAGCACGTTGTGCCAACATTTCTGTTGGACTTTGTCAAAATGGTCTTTATCCATCTACAACATTGACGAAGAGACATGATCGAACGATGAGAGTTTTGATCAGGTTTCTACTCTAATGAAGAGGCGTGATCTAAAGAGAGTTTTAATTTTCTTCTTCTTCTTTTGTTTTTTTTTTGTGTTTTGTGTTTTGTGCTTTGTGTTTTTTGCTTTTTCATTTTTTATTTTTTGTTTTTTTATCTTTTATCTTTTGTATCCTTTTGTTTTGTCTTTGTTTTTTTTATTTTTTACACATATGTCCGGCGAGAAAATTTGAGAAAAACATCTGGTCTAGTCGCACCATCATTGGAGAAACTAGACATGGACAAAAATCTTACCTGCTGCACCAACAACGGCGAAGCGAGATCTAAAAGAAATGTAAGATCTGCTACCAACTTCAAGGAGGTAAACTTATCGGTGTACTCATTTCGCTGCCACTTCAAGGAGATAAGACAATTGAGAGGTCTATTCCGCTGCCACTTCAAGGAGATGAACTTGTTGAGGTGCTCGTTCTATTGCCACTTCAGAGATGAGACGGCTGAGATATTTATTCTACTGCCACTTCAGGGAGATGAACTTGTAGTTGTATCCATTCCACTGCAACTCCAGGGAGATGAATTTGTGTTTGCTCTGTTCCACCATTTGTTGAAGAGATAGAATCTGTAGAAGAGAGTTGATCCGCTACACCGTGTTAAGGGTGAGATAGGACTCCTTCACGTCAAGGATGATGGATCTTGTTGATGTTTGTCTGTTTCTTCTTGATTGAAGGTGCCAGACAATATTTGCCCCACTTCTTATGTCAATGATGTTGGAGTTTGTTGACGACGATAATATGTTCCTTCGTGTTTGGGGATGCTAAACCTGTTTTAAGGAAAATATCCTTATGAAATGATAGAATTTAAGAAATTCCCCTTTTTTGAGAAAGAGTATCCTTATGAAATGATGGAATTAAGAAATTCTTATTTTTGAGGAAATGTCTTTATGGAATGACAGAATTTAAGAAATTCCTGTTTTGAGAAAAAGTATCCTTATGAAAGGACGGGATTAAGAAACTCATGTTTGAGAAAAATATCCTTATGGAAAGACATAATTAAGAAATTCCTGTTTTGAGAAAAGTATCATTATGAAATGATGGAATTAAGAAACTCCTGTTTGAGAAAAATGTCCTTAAAAATGATGGAATTAAGAAATTCTCGTTTTGAGAAAAAAAACATCCTTATGAAATGATGAAACTAAGAAAATCCTGTTTGAGAAAAATGTCCTTAAGAAATGATGGAATTAAGGAATTCCCGTTTTGAGAAAAACGTCATTGAGAAATGATGAAATTAAGAAATTCTTGTTTTGAGAAAACGTCCTTGGGAAAGGCTGGAATTAAGAAAGTCCTATTTTGAGGAAAATGTTTGTATAGAATGACAAAATTAAGAAATTCTTGTTTGAGAAAAAAGTCTTTGAGGAAGGATGGAATTGAGAAATTCCAATTTTGAGAAAAACGTCCTTAAGAAATGATAGAATTAAGAAATTTCTGTTTTGGGAAAAACGTCCATAAAAAATGATAAAATTGAGAAATTATCGTTTTGAGAAAAACGCCCTTAAGAAAGAATAGAATTAAGAAATTCCTGTTTTGAGAAAAACGTCCTTAAGAAAAAGTGTCATTGAAGAATGACGAAATTAAAAAATTTTGGTTTCTGAAAAAAATGTCCTCATGGAAGGACTTGATTTTAGAAAATTGCTTTGAGTAATAGGTACAAAGTTAGTTTATGGTAATGTATTTATGCAAATGGTATGTATGCGTATGTTTTTGTGATGATGGAGGGATGCATGAAATCCTTGTCGGAATCTTCAAGTTATGTACGCCTTATGACAAACTGGGTGCCATGATGTATGAACATGTTTGAAGATGCAATGATGCATATGCTTTTATGTATTCCCTCATGATAAATGAAGATGCATGGAATACTTGCAGAAGTCCTATTCTTCTAGCTTAGCTTAATCTTCTGATTTTATTCTTATTTAAAATTTACCCCAGCAAAAGTTTGCCCCTAAATTTTCATTGTCCTCATTCTTTTCTGAATTTGAACTTTTGAGCTGAATGACCCTAGCGTCATTTTCTTTGTTCGACTTGCGATACCACTGTCAGGGATGTAAAATCTGGATCAAACTGGCTCGTCACCACGTTCGTCATTTGGATGTTTGAGCTTTTTACGTATTCGGCCTCATTCAGGGCTAAAAGTTGGTCATTAATTATTGCCCTCATAGTTAATGTTCTCCGGTCTCTTTCCTAGACCTATTTGTACGTTCAAGCCAAAAAATGCATGAAGGCGTTTTAAATGTATGTTTTTAGTCTAAATGCATGATAGATTTTAAATGTATACATGACGCGCGTGATAAATGTGACATGATAAATGTGTATTATTTTTCTCGGCCCTCAAAGGGATGCCCCTAACTCTCTACTGGTTGGATCATCACTTCTGATTAAGTAGTGCTCAATGCCTTGTATATGAGGATGCCCCAACCTTTCGTGGGTTGGATCATCTTTTGGATTACTTCATCGGGTAAACGTCCTTAACATTTCTTTAGAGACTAATCTTGGAGCTTGAAGTATGTTCACGCATTTTTTATGGACTTCTATTGTTTTCAAGAACTCATTATGTTGCCCCCTAAACTTTATTGTCTTGAAAATTTGAGCTTTTGAGCCGAATGACATTTGGCGCCATCTATTTTCTCTTTCTCGAGGGAGATTGAATTTATTATTGATTAGAGTTCCGATGCCCCGTTTATTCTCAGGCTTATATATTTTGGATACCTCCGAAGGCTTCAAGCTTTTGTTCTAAACAGACACCTGCCTTAGGTCTCTGTACTTTAAATCTCTATAAAGAAATCTCTTGTTTTGTAACAATGCTTATATGAATGAGTAAAGAGTATTTGTTTTTCAAAAATATGAATTTTGAAAAATATGAGCCCCACATATTTTGTACATGAGCGTCTTTGAACCCACTTGTCGAGGGTCATCCCAAGCATAGCCTGTGTCTAGAAGATCTTGAACGTTGTGTTGATGCTTGAAGATGTGAACTGCCTTCTAGGCTATTAGGCTTTCGAGAATGACATTTTCCACATGCCTAATTGCTAACAAATTTGGGTGGCTCTCTTTGACTCATGAACTCCTCAATTTTACCCTCTTTTTTAATCTCGATCAAGCATTAGAAGTTTCAAATCTTTGAAGAAATGATAACTTCATAAGACTGGAAGTAATCTAAAAACAAACTCATTCAACTCATATATCCAGGTTTGATTAAGATGGTCATTGGAGACGTACAATACTCTTTCTACAGTGCTTGATTTGAACTTATTTAAATGTATTGTTTTTCTCTTTGATTTTTTCTGGATCGCTCTAGACTACCCGTTTTTGAGTTTTCACCCTAGAGTTTATTTCCTCTTCCTTCTAATTTGGACCTTTACAGCTTTAAGCAAACTTGTATTCTGACCGACCATCGGCGTCTACTTTGATTTTGTAGATGAGCAATCTTTCAAATCTCTTTTGAGTATGGATAAAATTATGCAGTCGCTTTTCTCATGAAGGCTGTATTCTTCTCTTTTTTTGTTTTTTAACAGAAGAGTGGAAAGTTGCTGGAACTTCTTTAATTTGAGAAGTGGACAGACGATAGTGGTTTTAGAATCAATCCCAAAGATGTCTGAAGTATCACCAAACTTCATGAATTGCCTCAACTGAGATGAGCGTGGTAAACTGGAATGGCTACAGATATGGCAGTGATGAACAAGTTCTTGTAAATCATCAGTTGAAAACCAACATGGTCTAAGAGAAGGTGATAGTGCGCTGTCCTTATTGTTCTGATTATCCTTTGTCAAGAGATTCTTCGGGTTCTGGGTCTCATCGAGGAAATTTGCTAGCCTCGATAATTTGATCTAATTTTTGTGTTCAAAACTTGATTGAACAGCGAAATACCGATATCATCGTTGGGCTTCCACAGATATCATCAAAGAAGGGTTGTATTCAGTTGGATAGAGGTTTAGAGTTATCACGATATTCAAAAATCTTAGACAATAATGATTGAGAGTGAATATTCGCTCAAAATTTGTGTTCGAGGCCTTTCCATCATTCTCTAGCACACTCAGTTATCTTTTTGTTAGCCTAAGTAGATCGAAAGATAGGTCACATGCCCCTCCATCTTCACATTTTCAATTTTCTCTAGACACATGGCTGCCCAGAATCAACCGTCAGATTAGAATCGCTGCCGCTCTTGAAAAACATATATATACATGTATGCATGTGCAACAGACTCATGATAAATGTATGGAAGATTTTGTGAAAAATATTTGTAAAAATGCATCATTTATTAAAAACATATGTACACTCTTGCAAAGGATTCCCTTTTCACTTTCGGGCTTAGACAACAGGTTTGTTCTATACATTATTGAAAAAAAATTTAAATTACGCGGATGTCTTATCAAACTAAGCACCCATGCTAAGAAAAGCTTAACAAAAAGGGACCCGACCACTTCCCAGAGTTGTTCGTCTTGATCTTTTGTATCTTGCTCAATCTTGGACAACTAAGCTTGCAATTGTTCTTGTAGCTCTTCCTGAGGTTAGTCGATCACTTTCATATCAGCATCCATGTTGATATCAAACTTGTTAAATCTTCACCCGATTCTTGGATTACTTCTATCGAACCGTAATGATTCGGGTCAAAAAATGTAATGGATATGCAATGCTACTAAAATGCAATGAATGTGCAATGTTGGATGTAAATATATGTGCAAAAAGGTATTGATTCAAAGAGTAACCATCATGAGATTACTTTCATTAGGTAAAGGTCTCGTTACATCATGTAGCAAAGTTACACATAATATCGAGCCCTGGCACCTAGTTTATTTATCTTTCTCAAAAGCCAAGTTAGCTTCTTGTCATGACCTGAGAACATGACGTCATTCTGACTCAGTTCAGTTGCTATATCAGCCAAACTCACTATTTGTCGAGCTACTTTTCACACTGCAGCAATAACATCTTTCATGTGGTTGCCTTTTCTTTTTATCTCTTCATTCGACTCTTGTAGCTGATAACAACAGTTTTTATTATTTTCTTGTAAGGCTTTCTTAAGGTCGTCCACGAGATTTTTATACATCAGTAGAACACTGTTACGTTCATCTGCTTATTTTTTTAGCGTTTCAACTTCAGCTTGACTATATTTCAATTCATCAATAGTATTCTCACGTAGACGTATAGACATGTTCAAAGTCTCGCAGTTGGCTTGACTACTCATCAACTCATCCTTGAGAGCAATGTATCGATCTTTCATTGCTTGAAGTTTGAGAGATAAGGTCTTAGCTTGATTTTTATTGGCCTTGGAATTTTTCTTCCAATGTTTAGCATTGTTTTTTAATTAGACGACTCTTTTCTTCCATTGATCTGGAGTATCTCACAAACCAACTTCTCTGAGTGCTAAACAAAGCTCTTGGTAGTTGCCTTGCAAGCTTTTTAGTTCATTGTTCAGAACGTCTCTTCCTTCCTTTAAAATGTTAACCTGGGTGTCATGTTTCAAATGATTTTTTTTTGTTTTCTTTAACTTCTAATTCTTTCAGCTTCGCTCCAGTTGCGTGAATAGTAGCTGAATCATGTCGATACTCCTTATTGAACTCTTACATTTTACATTCTAGGAGGTTCTGAACTCGACGTTTGAAGGTAATGCAATTTTTAATGGAATGCCCCCTAATGCCAGCATGATAATCACAATGAGTTTCAACGTCGTACCATTTGGGGTATGGAGGTTGTAGAGGCATGGTGCCTCTAGTAACTGCAGATATAGTTTTCCATACAAAATGGGTATGGGATCGAAAGGACCATTGGTTCTCGACTTTTGGCCACCGGTCGAAGATGATTCTGGAGACTGGATAACAAAATTCGAACATTGTTCTTGGCTCTGGATTATGAGCGTTGGTTATTGACTCCTCTCTACATAGTTCAGTGCTCCACTATTACCTGGACTTTTAGAAGTTTTTGGGCTTTCTTCCTTAAAACTTAGTAACCATTTTTCAATCAGGTCTCTGACTTTATTCTTCAGGGCTCCACAATTTTCAGTAGTATGGTCGGTACCTCCTAGATGATAGTTACATATGGCTTGGATGTCATAACCTTTAGGATAAGAGGGTTGTTTTGGCTTTAACTGAACTGGAGTCACAAGACCTTTCTTGATTAGTATCGAAAGCAACTCTGTATATGTTATTGGCATATGAAACGTGGGTTTCTCTCTAGCTTTTTCCTTTTGGGATTTTCTTTGACTCGTCGCTACTCTTTTTGTTGTTGCTGCCTTTGCATCTTCAGGTGTCTTATTGATGCTGATCGTGATAGCGCCTAATCCCTTGGGCTTACTAGATTCACCGTGTTCAGAAGTAGAATCTTGGATACTGTACGTCATAACATGGCTTGCATTCAGTTTATCTTTTTTTTTTGTAGATCGAGCTTTTTCTCCTTGGCCATGGCGATCACCATACTCATCATCTCGGTCATTTGTCTTTTCAGCTTCTCTATTTCATTCATCTTGGTATTGGCGTGAGTTTCGGTATATACGTCTGACGCGTAATCTTCGAAAGAAATGCCTCTTGCTTCTTTTGGCATTACTTCAGGGCATTGCCTCATATCTGCATTACTTTTTATTTGATCACACGACCCTTTATCCATATTGAAAGTTTTCTAGATTGAGGATTGCTTGTGAATCAACACCTTTTATTTATGCCATGAATATGCAATGCAAAGAAAAAACGAAGACAACAACAAAAATCAGTTAGTACGCATGGAATAATCAAGCTAAAAATATAAACAATAATTGCTTAAAAGTAAATCTATACATCCTACTCGAGCATACTTTTCTACCCGTACATGTTTTTGAAAAAATGATCCTACCATGCACCTATTGGGTGTCTACTTATTGCAAAATAAACAAATACTTAAATTAAAGGGCATAACTGAAAGAGATTAAAAAACCCCCTAACTCTCTCTACCATGCACCTATTGGGTGTCTCTCTAAACAGGCAGAGGTTTGGCATAGCTCTAAACAAGGTAGGCTGTTATGGTTCATTATGTACGGTTTCGGTTCTAAAGTAACGGTACCCGAATTGTCGCTAGGACATCGATTTGTAAGGATACATTTCCCTAAGTCTGCACGGAGATGAATATCTCACGAAGACAGAAGGTACAGATGTATCCCGGAAGTGATCCACTATCTTGCACAGAGGCGATACCTCACGAATGCGTAGCTTCTCACTTCCACTTAAAAGGGACAGAGCTCGGGTGCAGAGCTCATGATATGCAAAAAAAATCAAGGAAATAAATTTTAAAAAATTTTGTAAAAATTTTAGAAATATGAAAAAGAGATCACAAAATAAATCAAACCGAATTTATAGTTTTCACTCGTTAAGACAAAAAGTAATTGACCGGTGGCTCGACTCTCAAAAAGAAGTAGTCTTCAGCGGAGTCACCAAGCTGTAACAACGTCCTCGCCCCTGTTGGGTTGGTGCTTGACGTGTTCTTACGAAAAAATTTGGTTTGGAATGGAGTCGCCACCAATCTTTTCAGTTAGGTGAGATTGGATCACCTGAAAACCCGATTATTTTAATAAAACTTGTTTTTGTCATTTTACTAAAACAACAAGCTTTGGTCTGCGAAACCAGAAAACAGGTTCGGGAGTCAGTTACGCGTGGAAAATGGTGAGCACCCCCACAACGCCCAAAATTGGTACCTGGTTGATTACATGTTGTCTAAACGAGGAAAATTAAGAATTTGAATTTAATTTAAAATTTGTGATCCCTTAAAATATTTAAAAAATATATTTTTGTATGAAATGAATTTACACCTCTATGCCCGAGGCATAATTTTCATTCGATTCCCGAATGAAATGAATCTATTTTGAAAATTATAATTTAGAATTAAAATTCATATTTTTGCAATAGAGATTAACGGAAAGCGGCACCTCTTACGTTCGAGATACGTTTTTCACTATAACCCCTAAAAACTATTTTTTTTGAAATTCAATTAAAGTACTTATAGGGTGTATAAGAATGTATATTAGATCGTAAATATTATGTAAATAATAATATTAATAATAATACACATATTTTTCACATATGCTAAAGTATATTAAAAAGTGATATATTAATATAATCTACACTAAAAATAAGAAGATAATAATAAATGTGGAATAATAGATACAAAAATAACAATAATAATTATTATAATATATAGAATAATAATATAATGCAAGTAATAATATTAATAATAATGGTAATAGTAATTATAAATATAATTATAATAATATGTAATAATAATAATTATAACAATTATAATAAATATAATATATATATAAGATAATAATATATATATACATATAAATATAAAATACAGTGTACATACTTAAGAATATATATATATATATCTATACATATATAATAATAATAATAATATGTAAATATACTACTATTAAAAATAATAATTGTAATAATAAAAAAATAAATACAGTGACTAAAATAAAAGAAAACGTAAACTGAAGGGCAAAAACATAAAGGATACAAAAATGGAATGACTGCGCGCGCAATTTCCCCTTCCTTAAAAATGCGCGAATCCTATGGCCGGGTCAGGTCGGTGCTCGGGTCGGATAGCCAAAACGAGGTCGTTTTGGGCTTGAACAGTGACGCCCAAAACGACATTGGTTCACGAAGGGCTTAAATACCCTATTTTGCCCAAAAAATTTCATTTATTCCGGATATCTAAAAAAAAATCTCCAAATCCTCTCAACTTCGATCACTGTCCAGCCGAGAGCCGCCGGGGAATCGACCTTTGGCCGCGCTCTGCCGTTCGCCGACGACGGAGAATCGCCGCGAGCGGCGGCCGAATTATATGCAAAAGAAGGGTTCGCTCTGGTTTTGGCTTCAGATCAGATCCGAGGTTGATTTTTTCCGAATCCCTCTCTATTGTCTCAGATCTAAAAAAAGACCGAAAGTTTTTTATTTTACCTTTGTTCTTTTAATCTGTTTTCGATCTTGTTTTTGTTGAGGTGTCAATCTAGACATCGAGATAGTCGATATTTTTGTTCTCTTTATGTTTTCCTCATTTTATAACTTCTTTTTATCCGACTTTCTTTTCACCAGATGAGATAAGATTTTCGAAAGAGAATCTTGAATCTTGTTCAGCATCACCTCGGTAGGACACTCTAAGGCGATGCGAGCTATCTCTTATTGGCGGCCGAATTTGACATGTGGCGGTGGGATGGCTGTGGTGTGATGCGTGGGACGGTGGAGTGGTGACGCGACATGGGTGTCGGCAACGGCGGCTTGCGACTCAGTGGCGGCAACTGCTCAATGGCGGCGGCGGCAGATTGAACTTAGGTTTAGTTTAGTTTAGGATATTAGGGTTAGGGTTTTCTAAAATGGGTTAATGGGCTTGGGATTTGTACTGGGTATTGGTTCAAATTGAATGTAATGGGCTCAGCCCGGATAAAAATGGGCTCATACAGTGAGGATTCTCAGAACGATATATATCAGATGGCTGCCATTGCTGAAATCATAGACCATTATGGATGGACAGAGGTGATAGCAATATACGAGGATGACGACCATGGGAGAAATGGGATTGCCGCATTGGGGGTATAAACTGGCCGAATGACGATGCAGGATCACCTACAAAGCGCGTCTAAGCCCGGATCCAACTCGGGATGAAATCACCGATGTGTTGGTAAAGGTGGCTTTGAGGGAGTCCAGGATTCTGGTTGTACATGTTCCTGGTAGTTGGGAAGCGGCTATGTTTGGATTGCGTCTAATTGGCTATCTACCGTCCTGTACGAGCTCCCCGCTAACTGAAGACGCCATGGATGATATTCAAGGAGTTGTTACTTTGCGGATGTACACACCGGATTCAGAACTCAGGAGGAAATTTGTTTCAAGGTGGAGCAACTTAACCAAAGGAAAACCGATTGGACTCAACGCTTATAGTCTGTATGCCTACGACACAGTGTGGTTGCTTGCTCGTGCAATCAATGATTTTTTTGTTAAGGGCGGAAACATTTCGTTTTTAAACGATTCTTTATCATCGAAGCTCAGTGGAGGAAACTTGCATCTTGATGATTTGAGCGTGTTTCAAGGAGGGAATTTGTTACTTGACAACATTTTGAACGTCAATATGAAGGGTGTCACAGGGGATTTCAGGTTTACGAATGATCGAAATCTCATTCATCCTGCATTTGAACTCATCAATGTGATTGGTACTGGCTATAGAAGAATTGGATACTGGTCCAATCATTCCGGCCTATCGATCATGCCTCCAGAAACGCTTTGGGGAGAACCACCTAACCGTTCTAGCGCGAGTCAAACGCTACACGGTGTTGTTTGGCCTGGACAAACAACACAGAAGCCCCGTGGATGGGCGTTTCCAAATTGTGGTAGACATTTGAAGATTGGAGTTCCTCATCTGTTAGTTACCGTGAATTTGTCTCGGTAAGAGGCCCTGATGCGATTACAGGATACTGCATTGATGTATTTATTGCTGCTCTCAATTTGTTTCCCTATGCTGTCCCATACAAATTAATTCCCTTCGGGGACGGCCGTACCAATCCAAGGGGCACCGAACTGGTGCGTTTGATCACAGCAGGTGTAAGTGCCATGAACCAAGTCTTTTAAGGTGGTTGGTTGGTTCCTTTCATTTGTAATCATCAAGTTTTCTTCTTATTGTAATACAGGAGTTTGATGCGGCAATAGGCGACATTGCGATCATCACTAACAGAACAAAGATGGCAGATTTCACGCAGCCATACATCGAGTCTGGATTAGTTGTGGTGGCCCCAGTTTGGAGGAAGAATTCTAATGCTTTTGCCTTCCTGAGGCCATTCACAGGAAGGATGTGGGCAGTGACAGCCATGTTTTTCCTGCTGGTGGGAACTGTAGTTTGGATTTTGAAGCATAGGATGAATGATGAGTTCAGAGGCCCCCCGAGACGACAAATAGTTACTCTTTTATGGTGAGCGGTGCCCGACTTGCATTACATAGTGTTGCATTTTGTTTTGAATCGAGTAAACCATGACCTATAACATTGTATATCAAAACTCCTTTTGCAGGTTTAGTTTTTCAAGTTGGTTCTTCGCCCATAGTAAGTGATACAGCAAATGACTGTCCAGTTTTCCGTACCATACTTTAAACTTAAACAATTTGTGCTATTTGGTCCCCCTCCCCCTCTCATCTGCAGGAGAAAATACTGTCAGTGGACTCAGTCGCGTAGTTCTTATTATTGCAGCGTCCCTTTTTTTTGATCGCTTCGTCAAAAATCGAAATTAAATGTTTAAGTCTAAAATTTTGAATTTTTTTAAATGGGTGATGTCGGAAAATTTTGGATTTTTTAAAAATAAAATAAAGAGTTGAAGTCGCCACCGGCCACTAAGGTAGGCCGGACACCATAAAATTAGAGATTCACTTGAAAATGTGTTCAGAAGTTAATTACGTGTGGGGAAGGATTAGCACCCCATCACGCCCGGAAATCGGTACCAAAATATATGTTGCTTTTAAATGATGAAAATTATTGGAATTCGAATTAAATTTAATTAAATAGTCTTAATTGGACGGGCTTTTTGTCAAATTGGTGGGCTTAATTAATTAAACATTTAATTAATAAGGGTGACTGTACATCAGACCGTAGATTAAATCGGCATCGAATAAGACTGACTATCGTATTAATTTACGGCTCAAATCAAGTACATCACCTTTATGCATGATGCAAGCATTTACAAATGATGTCATGTCTTATCAAATTTTATTTCAAATTAAAGTTTAGCTTCGAACGGTAAGAATTAACTCGAATATTCGGTCAACATCCATTAAGCCCGGACTATTGCGATGCAAATATCGAAATTAATAAATACCTCCTTTTTATGATTAATATTGATTTATCAACAATGGAAAATATATTAAAGGATGAATGCCAAATTAAAGTACATCACAAAAAGGCGAATAAAGAAATAGAGAACAAAAAATGTGAAAATTTAAAGAGCGAGTAAAATAAATAAGTGTGAAACTTAAAATATCCGGAAAAAAGGACTGAATCGAACAAAAAATAGAAAAAAAAAAACCCGGAGAAAGGACCGAATTGAGCATAAAAAAGGAGTGCGGAAATTAAATAGTGAAAAATAAATTGCAAGGAAATAAGAGTTAATGGCGGAAATAAAATGTTAGGTGTTAGATGTTAGATAGAACGTGTCATGAATAATACGGATTATACCTAGTTGCTAGTCACGTAAGGTCGAATCGAGCATAAATTAAATAAATAAATCACGAAAACCAAATATATAAATAATAATATATACTATAATATAGATAATACTATAATATATAGTAGTAATATGTAATATAATACTATAATATATAACGTATACTATGTACCCTATATATAATATAATATATAACATATTAAAATAGATATATATATAATATCATATAATATATACTATGGTATAAGTAACATTCTCATATATAATAATAATAATATACATAATATAAATATAATGTAATATCATAATATATAATATATATACTAACTTATATATATAATAGATAACATAATTATAATCTATATATATATAATATATGTAAAGTATAATATATAAATATAATATATAAATATAATATAACATATAAATAGGGACTAAAATGAAAATAAATTAAATTCAAGGGATAAAATCATAAAAAAAGAAAATAAAAGAGGGATGAAATTAAAAATAATTACAACCAGGACTGCAAAAATAATTAGAAAAGACAGAATGGCTTAAAAGGATTTTAAAAACACGGGAGGTTTGAAAAAGAAATAAATTATTTTTAAAATTTGAAACGGTTCTGATTAGGGGTGAAATGAAATTTTCCAAAGCTTTGGAGGGACCGAGGGGGCAATTAAATAAGACCCCTTCTGCATGTAAATGAAAAATGTGGAAGGGTATATGGCAATAAACCGTTTTTTAAATAGGGGCTGGTATACATGTGACTTTTCGGGTAAAAAAAGTTTTTAATTTTTTTTAAAGATCCACCCTCCCATTCTTGGCAAATCCTCTTAAATGTGGATGAACACCGCCGTGGTGTTCATCCTCCAACTCAGAAACTACCGTCATTTTCAGAAACTAACGAGTGCTTCGACGCATTTCGTCGCGTCGACCACTGCTAACCTGTGACTAGTAACCTCAAATCGAACCCAAAATTTCTTTCTTTTTAAGATATGAGCCCGATTTAACAAAAAAAACCTTTTTCTTTCGGATCTGTGAAAAACTGCAGCAAAACTTCTTTTTTCTTTTTTAAAACCGAGTTTGAAAGAAAATCCTTTCTTGTTCTAAAAACTGCGTTTGAAAATCACTGAAGTAGAGGGAGAGGATGACGGCGACGGGTGACCGACCCTCCCTTAAAGGTAAAAAAAATTCAACCCTTTCTTATTTTTTGGTTTTATATTCGAAACACAAAAAAAGGATACGACTTCGAATTTTTTTGTATTGGTTTTCTAGAATATCCTCCGTCTAAGGTTACATGCAATTGTTGGTTCGGTTTTATAACCGATTTACATAGAATGAAAATAAAAAGAAAAGTTGCCTCGTTGGTTGTTGCATGTCTTATATTTGTTGTTTTTGTCCCATTTTTGCAGGTGCTCGTACGGAGGATGAAGCCAGTGAGGTTTGGCCGGACGTGGCATGTATGCTGGTGTAGTACTGTGGTGGTGGCGATGTGGCCATGAATGCTAATGTGGCCGTTGATGTGGCTGTAGCGTGGCTTGGAAGATGACCGGTCGGCACGGGAAGCTTCTGGAATAGGGATGGCTACTGGAGAGCCGAATAGCCGCGCGTGGACTTCACATGCGAGTGGGGCAGCTTGAGAGCCGAATAGGTGCGAGCCGGAGAGACGACGATGTGCTGCATGCGCGGGTCATGGCAGATGAGGGGGCTGTCTCCTTTAATCTGGACCGTCAGATATGGAACAGATTTGACGGTGGGGATTGGGCTGCGCATGAAAACAAAGGGGGATTAGGGTATTAAGATATTAGGGTTTTGTTTTAAGCTGGGCCTATCGGGCCATATGTAATTATTTAATTTTTTTGAGTTTTTATAAAATTGGACGGTTTATATAAAGACTTGGGCTTCTATTATTTATTTATTTAATATTAGTTTAATTTTTTTGTTTGTTTAATAATAATAATAATAATAATATAATATTAATAATAATAATATAAATAATAATAATAAAACAGTAATATAATAATAGTATAATAATATAGTAATATAACAATGACAATTGAAAATAAAATAATACATTATTTGTAAAAATAGTTAGTAATGAGTATAAATAATAATAATAATAATAAATAATAATACTAATTAAAATATTAGGCATAGTCAAAGAAAAATAAAAAGGGTAACATGATAATATACTCATTAATATAGTATAGTATATAATAACAATAGCCAATTATTGAAATAAAAATGAAACAAAATAAAGCCCGGACAAAATTAGTGATTACAATTATCTGGCTATTTGGGGTTCTCATTATCAACTCTAGCTACACAGCAAGCCTTACCCCAATCCTTACAGTGCAACAACTTACGTCTCCCATTAAGGGCATTGGAACTTTAGTAGCGACCAAGGATCCTATAGGGTACCAGCAGGGATCATTTGCAAGAAATTATTTAACCAATGAGCTAAAAATCGATCCTGCACTACTGGTTGCTCTCAATTCCCCGGAAGAATGTGCTAAAGCTTTGAAAGATTGGACCTCACAAGGGTGGTGTGGCTGCAATTGTTGATCGTGCTTATATCAAGCTCTTTCTCTCGACCAGATGCGAGTTCAGTATCGTGGGCCAAGAGTTCACCAAGATCGGATGGGGATTTGTAAGTTGGTTACCCTTTGTTTTGGTGCTTGTAATTTGTAGGTTTTGCTAACAGAAAACTAATGGTATTGTTGGAGGGGACAAGCCTTTCAACAGGACTCTCCTCTGGCAGTGGACATGTCGACTGCAATTCTCAAACTCTCGGACAATAGAGATCGCCAAATCCATGACAAATGGCTGTTACAAAGCGCATGTAGTAATCAAGGTGCGAAGATGAAGGTGGACAGGTTTCAGCTTAAAAGCTTCTGGGGGCTTATTTCTCATATGCGGATTAGCTTGCTTGATTGCTCTCTTCCTGTACTTCTTGAAGATGGTGAGGCAGTTCAACCGCCACCACTCCGAGGAAACCGAGTTTCAAAGCTCCCGATCCGCACGCATTCAGACGTTCTTTTCCTTTGTTGATGAAAAGGAAGATGAGGTTAAGAGTCGGTCCAAGAGAAGGCAAATGGAGAGAGTATAATAGGACTGATGATGGATCAAATGGCACTGGCTACTCCATCAGAAGAAATATTGATGAATTTGCTTCAATAGCCAACACCACATAAGTTCTAAGGGGCTTATGTCCTGTTTGTACAGGCAAATTATGTAAGAATTCTCACTTGCTCTACCAAATATCAAATGGCAAATAAAAGAAATATTAACTAATAAAGATATACATTACATACTATGTTGCACATTGTTATCATTTACATGATTATACACTACCAGCAAACGAGACATCAGAAACATTGCCGGTCTCCCGTGGCTATCGATCTTATTCTTAAGCACCACTTCTTCAAAGAAATAAATTAATGTTTAAACACTATAACCATTGCTATAAAAGTACTTTTGGAAGCATTCCTCTTCCCTGCAGTGCCTGCTAACAACCCTGTATACTTCAATAAAGAGTCTTGGGAATCGACAATCAAAATAACCATAGAACCCTTCAGGGACCGGCCCCAATAGTTCCTGCAATCAGTAGCCCAGGAAAAAATTTCTCAACCACAAGCAACAATGTTCAGGGCACTTAATTCATGTTCTTACATCGCAAAGCCTTGCACAATTCATCGCCATGCTACATCAAGATACCTTCTATCTATTCAGCCAGACTCAAATAACAAAGCTTATTTTAATGTGCAACAGCTCGGTTTAGATTCAAACCTGAATTTCTTTGGGAAGCTCTCTATAGTGATGTGATTTGTTCCTCATGACTCGCAACAAATCTCGAACACTGTCAAACTTATAACGGCGATAATACCCAATGTTAGCAATGAATGCTATTTCCATTTTTTCATTCCATTTTCCACCTAGAGCCATAGGTGCAATACTCTCCAATGCTCTCAAGATGTCAGAGTCTGCCATCCTATCTTCTAATTCCACCCTGTCACTAGTGTCCTGAAGAAAAGACAGTTTCATCTCGCAACTCCAAAATAGAGGATGACGCAACACCTCCAATGCATTTGGTCTGGCAGCAAGTTAGGAAAGGAATATCTTATGAACATTAGAGAGAAAAATTAATTGAAATCCAGATGATTAAAGAAAAGTTTACAGCACATCAAGTATCAAGTTTATTGCATCTACAGAAAGCCTTGAAAGAAAACAGTCAACATACCTCAATTCAGGCTCAGGATTCAATAAACGAGAAATCAAATCCACAGCTTCAGGGATATGCTCCACTAGAAATAGGTTGACTTGGTTGTTGACAACATTGATATCACGTTCAAGATGATTGCCAAACGGATGCCTTCCCCGAGTGATGCAGAAGAAGAGGACACAACCCAAACTAAATAAATCAACTGCACGTGTTTGGCGACCATGAAGAAGTTGTTCAGGTGCTTGCCAACCTGAACTACCACAGCCTGCAGTAATTTGCAAATATCAAACTTTGCACAAATAACTAGTTAAAAGTTCCACAGACAAACTTTTAAAAGAGGCAGCAGAGCACAATAAGAAATAATAAGCAGCATTGTCATTGGTTGCAAATTCTAGAATGATCCAATAAAATATTTGGAAGAACTTAAATTCTAACCCTGGGGTGTTGCTAGAATATATGATTGCATCAACTACCTAGTTACTAAATCCCAAATAAATAAATTATGAGTATCAAATAATAAATAAAGTAGCCAGCATATATTTCAAGTAACGAAAATAAATTATTCAACTAACAAATAAAATAATAATAAAGATGCTTGCCAGTAGCATGGTGACCCAAGGATGACCTATCCTCAAGGAGCTTGCTAATGCCCATATCAGAGAGCTTTGCACACACTGTTTTTTCCTTAATTATTAGCACATTTTGAGGCTTTATGTCTCGATGAATTATTCCCAGATCATGCAAATGAGCGAGACCGGAAACCATATCCCTGTATGAAGCAGATGTTAGAAAATCAAATCTGGAAGCAAAATAAGGCTTACCGACTTTAGGTGAAAGTTACAAAGGTAAAAGATTAAGATAAAGTCCACACTAGTAAATTATTGATCAAAAGTAATCAAACAAATGTCATCTTTTAACAATTAACTGTAGCCCACACGGCCACACTAACCTCATCAGTTTTAGGAAGAGAGGAGATGGATGGCCATTTGCTTTCCACATATTAAGATCCTGCATGACACCTTTCACCAAATCCAGGTGAATTGTATGCTCAATCATTGCACGTGTCGCTGGGTCCTTGCTGAGGACTGGGTTTCGAGATGTATCAGCGTAAATTTGAATCAAATCGTCCACACTGCAAGTGCAACGCTCCAGAGCAAGATACACAAAATCTTGATCATACTCCACTCCGTACCATCTAACAATATTCGGATGCTGGTCAGATGCAATGAGATTTTGAATTTCTTTGAAAGCTACATCATGATGAGCTTGAACAAGGCGTTTCACAGCAACTGCTCGGCCTTCATAGAATCCCTGAAGGACAACTGTACCATTGCTTCCTTTTGCAATTTCTGTGCTTGATACAATTAGCTTACCTATTCTACGTCCATCAATGCAACCAACTATTTCATTAAGGTCCAGCAATATTTTGTTGTCACCACCATCGGGAGAAAATCCATCCTCCATAGAACCATTACTCTTCCGTGATTTTCGGGACTTCTTCCTCTTGGAGGGTCCAGTGTTTATATTAGCAACAGTCTGGTCTTTCAATGCAGCAAACTTTTTAGCCAAAAGAATATGGTTGATGACAAAGGCCACCAAAATTATGAAAAATAAGATAAAAGACAATATTACTGAATATTTGGCAAAAATGGCCTTGCCATCAGTATGAGGTGCTCTCAGATCATGTACATCAACTATTCTAGAATGGACACTTGTTTCATTATCATCATCTCGAGAAAAATTCAATTGTTTATCAACTTCCGGTGGCAACAGAAGCTTTGACTCTGGATCTGCCACTAGAAGCATTTTCCTATTATGATGGTCGTCTGATGTGCTATCAAGCTCGAACAATGAAGTACGGTCATTAGGAGCAGGCAATGGAAGCTTTGGATCATCATGACGAGAAGTGCTTGTATATTCTCTTGTATCATGCTCCCGAATGACAATACCTTTTGATTGACATGGAAATGGCAAACCAAAGTCACTGCCGTTTTCAGGAAACTCATAACTTGAATTCATGTTAAATGTAACATCCTGGCAAAGCAAAGCAGCCCCAATTTCAGAAACCATCAGACTCCATGAAACCTTGTCTGAGTTGGGATGAAAAGACTGCAGAGTGTAATCAGTCCTTGTGATGTGAAATCGCCGCTGAGCATTACTAGAAGCTGCAGACTTTGACAGCTCCTTATTACCATTACCGTTGTCAGATAAAGGAGTCTCATTTTTATCACTCTCCAACTTGAATGGAGAATCAGGTGACCTATAAACATGCAGAAGTTTTCCGGTCATTGCATCCACCACATACACAGTCGTCCTTTTAGAGCCAACAGTGACTGCCCCATCCTCAGATACATGAGGCATGTGTTTGACAAATTCTTCAACAGTCACAGAAAGTTTCTGTATGTCCAGCAATAAGATAAAGATCAAGATAGATCTGAGCAATGGAAAAAGAGAATAATAAGAATAATACGAAGAGCACAAAACCCGCTTCAATGTTACAGAAAACAAGGATGTTTTCAGGGACAAACTCTACATTTAGCTCAGGGAAAAAAAGATTGAAGCAGAAAACCTACCACATACCATTTTATTAGAACGGGTGGCGTGTGCGTAGAGCTCCCAGTCATCTCCACAATCAATGAAGAAGGAAGGGGTTGGTCGGGAAACAGCTTCATTGCCATTGTCAAATGTCGGAGGAGCCTGATAAGAAGTGTAAATGGGAGACCCTGAGGCAAATGACCAGATTACTCTCTTTGATGTTTTAGTCCATAAAACAATGGCACCATCCGTTCTTGCAGCTAATTCTGTTTCTTGCTCACTGTTTCAACCGGAGTAAGTATTGAGCAGCTGTAGTAATATTTTAGAAATACAATGCTAACACATATGAAGTATATATACATAATACGTTTAAATATATATATATATATATATATATATATCCATGATTCATATGAATACTAATGAAAGACAGGTTGAAGTTATTCGGTGTAGGGATTTAAATAGAGGTCCGCAACCGCTATTGAGGCCGTTATATAAAGGTTTTGGCAATGTCCGAAACCGCAATAACTGATACCGCTATGTCCATCACTCAACCGCAATACCCGCAGTGACAACAATGGCATCCGTTATAAAATTGTTAATCGATACCCACAGTGACCGCAATAGCATCCATTATATCCGCAACCGCCATAAACGCAACGTGACCGAAAGCGCAGCCGCAACCGCAAATTCATGATTCGGTGAGACAAATAGGAGGCAGCCAACGACCTTAAACAGGCCGTAGAAAATGGCGAAATCAAAGATAAACAGACAAAGAACATGGCTAAAATACCAATATACCCAAGCCTTAGCTAAGTATCAACATACATAACTTAGTGATTACTGCTAACAAACCAACGACCTTGAACAGGCCGTCAAAAATGGCGAAATCAAAGATAAACATGAAATTCTACCGCTACAATTCTAAACCCATGTTCTAAAAGCATTTAAACAATCAAATTAGTCTTTGAAAGAAAGAAAGAGAAAAAGAAAAACAGGACTCACGAGAGAGACAAGAGCGATCTTCCCCCGGCTCTCAAAATTCCGGTGCGGTGGGCGTCCGGCACGTGAATTGCGATGGGCGTGGAGAAAGCAGAGGGTAAGAGCAACACGAAACAGAAGAAAAGCAGCCTCATTTGGAATGGTGAGATTATTTGACATTAAACGAAATTCGATACGACTTATACGAGTAATTTAATATCATGGGTTGCCAAGGTTAGGTGAGGTTGCATAAAGACCAAGATAAGACAAGACCAAGACCAAAACAAATCGGGAAGATTCTGCCGGGGCTGCAATTTAAGGATCTCCGACCGCCTGGTTGCTTTTAGGGGTTTCGTAAAACGGAAAAGTCTTGGCCTTGGCTCCATTCTAAAGTTCCATCCTTGCCACATATTAAGTTAATTTTCAAACTTTATTCATAAAAGAAGAGAATTTAAGTTCCTTAAGTTATTTATACACGAATACTGGAATTTGTATTCTCCGTTCAACCTGCCCAACATAAGGTCAAGCTATTTAAAACTAGGGTAAACTATAAAATGGTCACTTAACTTTTAAGATTTTTTATTTTGGTTACTAAACTTTTAAAACTAGTGTTATAATCACCGAGCTTTTAGTTTGCTTTCAGTATGGTCCTCCTGTTACCTTTGTTAGAAGCCGATGACGTGGTAAGTTAGTTTTCATTTTTCCTGAATAAAATAATTGGTAAACTACAATGTTCATCATTCAACTTTCTTCTCACTCTTATTTTGGTCACTAAAGTTTAAAATTTTCCATTTTAATGACTCAACTTTTGAATTATTTCTATTTTGGTCACTCTCGAATGATATGGTTATACAAATAGAAAAAATCAACTTCGGTATAGATTTTTTAAATAAATTATCAAATCGGTTAACCGGCTTTGTTTAAAATTGTGAGCCATAACTGAATTGAAATAATTTATTTAAAAAAGCTGTACCGAAATCGAATTTTTCTATTTGTATAACCATGTTATTCGAGAGTGACCAAAATATGAACAATTCAAATGTTGAGTTATTAAACTGAAAGTAATTAAACTCTAGTGACCAAAATAGGGGTGAGAAGAAAGTTTAGTAGATAAACGTCGTAGTTTACTCACTATTTTATTTAGAAAAAATGAAAACTATCGTGTCATGTTAGCAATTTCTAACGGGAGGTAACGAGACAGGTCATGCTAAAATCAAATTAAAAGTTCACTGACTATAACACAAGTTTTAAAATTTTGGTGACCAAAATGAAATTGTCTTAAAAGTTCGATAACCATTTATGTAGTTTACCTTGATATTAAATCCTACCAACCATTTGGTATTTGTGGGTGTCAGCAGAATAACACTGCTTTGGGGAAAATGAAGAAGACCCAATTGAGCAGGCACAGATAAAATCCAAATACAATGCTGGAAATGGAATAACTAAAAAAAATCCACCTCAATCAAGCATTCAGTTCTTGGAGCCATTACATTGAAATGGAATGAAAAGACCAAAACAGAAAGAATCCAAACTATGATGGCATTTAAATGAAAAAAGAATCCAAACTATGATGGCATTTAAATGAAACCAATATCAGGCTGCCGGAGCTATATATTATTACATTCATTTTACATAGAAATTGCATGCGACCAGTATATGCTCCTGCAGAGCCACAACAAATACAAACAGGGTTTCTTTCTTCGCCGATCCTTCATCTCATTCACTACCCTATATCTATATATATGTAAAAGAATTTTCCGACTTTAACTATGTGATATGATGTGAATAAACGGGTGTAACTGTAGTCTCTTCTTCGTCAGGTCAAGATCCACATGTAGACGGTGGACCAAGACGTGAGTGCTAAAGCACAAGCCAAGTATGTCCACAGGAAGAGAACCGAACACTCGTCTTGAGCCACATTGAAGAGCTGGGTCATGGTACCAATATTCATGGCAGGTGGCAGGGTAAACTGAACCATGAGCACGAAGTGGAACAGTGGGTCGGACGGTAGGAAGCCAAGGTTACCTGCTGCTTTAACAACACAAATACCGACAAGTGGTAGTATAATGAATCGAACACACACCACTCCCACGATAACCATCGGCTTGATCGTTGATGATCGCAAACCTTTTATCAAGTTGGCTCCTAGAATGAGGGTGATACATGGGATCGTTGCGTCCCTGCAGTCATGAAAGTGCTTTTACTCTTCGGTTACCAACGTGCCGATATATTACTATGAGAAAATTAAGTGACAAGGGTACCTACCCTAACAGTTTGACCGAGTCCTGGATTACCCGTAGTGGAGCTCCGGAACCGATTATAAGGTTTCTCAGCCAGACGATTGTTCCAAAGATGAACCCCAAAATCTGATTGATCGAGCAGACCAAATTTTATTAACATTTGGAAATGGGATGAAAAAGTAACACAAAAATAGAGTATACACATGGAACACTTACTGCACCAAGCGTTGGCGGTGCCATGAGCTCTTCTAAAATCGAATGAAGAAATCCTGCAACTTTAACCCCCAACGATGCATTCCCTTTCGGCTTCGGGCTAGTGTCTTGGGGTACATTCTGCAATTGCAGCCATTTAAATGGCCAAGAAGGCCAGTCATTTAGTGGTGTTTCACTATATACCATAACCAGACCAAGAACTGTTTTGTTTCAACACACTTTGTTAGTTAGTACCACTTACCACTACTATGGCCACTTGCTCTTCACTTTCTTCTTTGAGAAGGCGAGTTTCGGGGGTAGAATCCAAGTTCTTGTTGGCTTGTTTCGAAGCGAATTCCTCGGCTGCTTCATGTGCTCTCATTTTCAAAGATGATGCTTTTATCAATTGGAAAGTGATAGTCCAAATGTAGAAACCACCAAGCTGCATCCAAAATCATACATGAATACCATATATCACAATAATTGAACAACCAGTTCCTGCAGCCAAACGCTTATCGTGTGTCATATATCACATTACCGCCATGGAGAAAGATGCATACGATAATCCAATTGCGCCGCAAACGTTACTATCCCCAAACGGGCTCCCATCCTCGTTACAAATTGCAGGGACAACAATGAGGAGAAGATTTCCCAAGTTCCCTAATGCAACAAGAATTTATTTTTGAGTACAAAGTAAGTTCGAAAGGGGCCTAAAAATCAAAGGTGTGCCAAACTCACCAGATGAACACATAGCAATGATAAGACCCTCCAGATACGGCTTCGGTTTCAGAATCTTAACCACGATCCACCCGAGAATTCCTCCAACAAGAAAGGTGAGCCCAATGTTTACAGGCATAAACCACCTGTGAATTTGATGATCAAATCAAACATGTCAGTCCAAATAAAGCCACACACACACACGTATGTGTAAATGCAGGGACAGAGAGACAAGAGTAGAGTATCTTACCATGAAATAATGTCTTGGAGCGTAACAGTCTTGGCAAGACTGGCAAACATGAGCGAGGGTGTAAACACGACGAACACGATCTGTGTTTAATTACAGAACGTATAAGATAGATAGATAGATAGATAGATAGATAGATAGATAGATAGATAGATAAATAGATAGATAGATAGATAGAATTTCAGCTGCATGTATTCAGAATAAAAAAGAGTGGTGCATTCAGGGAAACAACGAGTTAATCAATCAGTACCCTATTCAAAGATCTTCGGGTGTCTTCAGGGAGAAGTTTGGAGTAATCGGTCGCCAAGAAAGAACCCAATAAGCTTATCAAAAGCACTTGCAAGATTGGCATGCTAGCCACCTCAAACAATGTCCAGAAACCCATGTTTTAGAGGTCTCGATATTTCGCCTGTGATTTTGGAACTATAAGACAGAAATTACAAATTATTTCTGTATGTATATGTTGTTGGTGGAACACCCGAGGCTAAAAGAAGAGAAAGATGATGAAAGTAATCCAAAACCTGGGAAGTGAATCAAGACAAAACCAAAGTTGGAGGGACCTAAAACATAATGATAAAACTTAGAAGACGTATGTGGTTGTGGTGGCGGAGGAGGGTGGGGAAGAAAGGAAGGTGTGGGCAGGGCCAGCTAATCCGGAGTTAGAAAATACATGCATGTAGAATGAGTGGGTCAGGGTCTGTTTGTTTCCTTTGTCTATTTATACAGTCGAAATTGATGTCTGAGTTAGCAGAGGAATTGGAGTTTTGGTGATTGGGATCATGGCTTGCGGGATGCCTTTGCCTTCCCCTGGATTAATGTGAGGGACCGAACTCTGAGAACGACCAGGTCAGAGTCGGAGACCCTTTTGTTTTCTTACCTTTTTTGGCTCTTTTGTCTAGCTGGCATGTGGTGCACGTTCTAATCTAGCTATGCTAACGTTAGCACCTAAATTCCTACCACATCAGTGCCACATCACCCTTATCGAGATGAGGGACCGAGTTAGTATTAGATGGTAAAGTAATAAAATAGTTTAATTTCAGAATTAAAAGAATTTTAAAATTTAATTTGATAAGTACTCAAATTAATATAGACTAAAATTATTATGAGACAAAAAATTGAGGGGCACGATCCCCTTTAATTGAATTTTTCTCCTCTAAAATTTCAGTAAATACTATTTTTTTTTAATCACAAACTTGAGGAAAGAATGAAATTATCAAAGCCAGAACTCTAATGTTTGTTTAAGTAGATGTAGGTGCACATGCCATAAGCACATATGCATGGGATTAAACGTTTTAATCCCTCTCTACATCTTATGATTAGTTGTACGTATCAATTAACATTGGACATTAGCGTCGATCCACACGTGATGCGAGTAAAAACAAACGACCCAAATTGGTTATATGGTATTGTTCAAGCAATTTTTAAAATCAACACTAATTTCATCGTATTTATGTGAGAAAATATTTAATGCACAGATAGTAAAGATAAATTTTTTTCATAAGTATTTTAATTTTAGGGTTTAAAGATTCAGTTTAGCGATGCAATTTATGAGTTTAGAATTTAAGCTCGTGATTAGAATTTATGATTTATTGTTATAATTTAAGGTTTAAGTTTCAGGATAATATATTAAGAATTTAGGTTTTAACCTCTTTTAGGGTTTAGGGTTTAGAGTAAAAGTTTTTAATTTTACTTTTACAAGTTTTTTTATTATTATTTGTTCAAGGGATCATTATTCACTTCACCTTTTACTAGAGTAAAGGTCAACTCAATATATAAAAGGTTGAGTCATCATCATATAACACAGCCTAGATAAAGCCTATACAATTGAAAAGACCACCAACTCATATGGTTTGGTTTGTAATTCGAAGTTGAATTTGAATATTTATTTATATTTGCTCTAAATTTGTACCGAATAATAATTTTAACATTTAAATTTAGGAATTATCTGAATCAGTAAAAAATAATTATAAATCCACAAATATTGAAACCAACCATTGATTTTTGTTTCATGGAATTTAATGAAATTATTAGACTTGGATTTGCAATTTGAAACCCCAATAATACGGTGATGATGGAATCCCTTACCTCACAATTTGGAATTTTCTTCATAACTTCAATTACCACTAGAAATGCAATCATGCAAACACAAAAACAAACACAAACACTGCATTTTAATATATATAGAACTCGTAGAGTGGTACCAGAGGTAAAAAAATGATATATTTTATTTAGTTGATTCGGGTTCGAACATCATATATGTACGGTATGAGTGCCTTATTAAAAGACTAAAAAAAATAAACAGATACTACCTTATAATCACACCAGCATATTAAAAAAATACTAATTCGATAAATATAAATATTTTTTTATTTTCCAAGATATTTATTATAACAAGTTTAGTGATTAATTTTGCGCGTTCATTGATTTATATAAGGGTATACACTGAGTATACATTTTAAAATTATTTCATACCCAAAACGAAGATCAGACATTATTAACATTATTTGATGTCGCGTATTGGTTTTCTTTTAGCTCTTTCCGTCTGCCAGTAGCCAATGTGAATGTTATTTGTAAGTAGATATTTGAAATTCAAAACCGATGGCCTAACTTGGATTAAAATTTTTTCCAAGGCGTGAGTTGGATTGGGACATTCGCCCCGTCTCTAATTACAAGTTACACTTAGAAAAGAAAGCAAAACAATATTAATTGGTCCATTTCAATAAGGAGTCGAGTGTAGCTGTAAATTGAATCATTTGAATCTTGATTTTATTTTATAATTTCATGTCAAATTGAGTTTGGCAAGTCGATGATGCCTGCATGATGGATGGTGCAATAGCAGTCTCCGTCGGACAGTCATCCTTGTCGGCTACTTGGTACAAATGGACGCAAATTATTGGCATTTGCAACTCGAATAATTTAGACAATGATGATGGTACGGCATAAGTCATAACCAATTAAGCATTGCCATTTGGGTAGGATGAAATGTAATAAATTGGTCCCAACATTGATGTAACTTAGAGTAAGTGTTTCGGGATAAAAAATAATTTTTAAAAAGAATGAAGGTTTAAATGAAAAAATTTAAAAAATTTGAGGGTTTAACTAAAATTTTAATAATTTTGAGATATTTAATCAAAATCTTTAAAAAATTTAAGAGGAAATCTAATTAAAAACTCAAACTTTTAAAGTTTAATATGAATTTTAAAAATTTTGAAAGAGCCAAATTAATTTTTTTTAAAAATTTAGGGGCAAATTTTTGGGAAGTCATGGCCCCTCTAGTACCATAGAGGTTCTGGCCCCTGGTTCCCAAGTACACATCCATTATCATGAGAAATACATTTTAGTCCATATATCTCGACTTCGTAACTCTCTAGATTCGATTTAGTCATTGTTATCAAATTATTATGGTCGTAACGGGGGACTCCGAATAATACAGTCTCAAAATATTTCACACTTCATAATCTTGTATTTAAAAGCTTAACAGTCTAAAGACAATATACTAGGGATTTAAAACGTTTCAATAATACTTGTGCATTAAACCACCATGAACAAATTAAATGCACGTAAACCACAAAAAACTCGCAATAATCATACAATTTAAAAACAAATATCATAAGAGACTGACCTCTTGAATCTTGATTGATCGCAACTTTAAAGCACATTCTCAACAATCCTTCCTTCAGAATTTTACTTGAATGTTTCCGAGCTTTCGTTGACAACAGATGATCTTAGCCGTCCATTCTGACAAAGATGGCTCTTGAAATTCTGAGATCGACCCGAATTAGTTCTACATCTGATTCATTTTGCACTACCAACTTATCAAACCTCCTTCCCACTCTTTTTGATCATTTCTAATCTGAATGTCTGTTGTGAATGTATAATGTTTTTTTATAATCTGTAATGACGCAGTACTCGTTTGAGCTGAAATCTTGCTTTCATGCTGAGTTCAAGCTTGCCATAATAAAGGTTTCTATGGGGGAATATCATGGGCAGGCTGGAAAGCCCACCAACAGTAGGGACAGAGCCAGTATTTAAGGATAAGAGGGGCAAAATATAAGTTTTGAAAGGTGGGGGACAAATTCACAATTATACCATTTTTTCGAAAAAAATATAAAAGACCAAAGGGTAAAAAAAAAATTCCCCAGTTGAGGGCAGCAACCCCTCCCAGGAGCTTAATAACTCTGTCCCTGCCCAACAGAACCACCCTGGGTGGAACTGCAAGCCCAGCTTCCCCGGCACCTGCATCGAAGCAAAACTACCGGCCACTCTTCCTTCATATGCCTATATCCCACGTCTGATGTCGAAGCCGAACCATTGTCACCCATGTCACCATCCAGTTTGATTATGAGTGTGGATTGCGGTTAGCGAACAACTGAGACTCAGCATATGGAAGCGAGAAATGAAGAAGACTTCTCCATTGAAACAATGACCGTCAACAATGCGGGGGTAGCATGCAGATGCCGATTGGTGACAAGGCCTTATATATATATATATATATATATATATATATATATATATATATAGAGAGAGAGAGAGAGAGAGAGAGTTTGTACATTGAAGCCTCATGTCAATAACTTCCAATTACATAAAAAGCCTTTTGTTAACTTCCAAAATTCTGAACAGTCGAGATTAAGGAATGAATCATATGATAAGTCTGAAAGTTCTTATGTAAAGAGTAGTACCCATATTAGTAACTCATGTCTCCTCTTCATAATTGCTACCACCTCCAAACATGGCAGCCATTTTAAAAGCCAGCTTGGCAGCCATCTCCCGCCTTTGAAAATCAGGCATTAACCTCAAGTTGCTGCGAATATTTCCAATCTCCGACATCAACTGCTCCAAATCCTCAAAATCATAATGCGGGCCATCATCTAATTCCGAAGCTGAAGCTCGATCAGGTTCTCCGGCATTGGGCTCCATTCTATCAATTTTCTCCCCTGAATCAGAAACTGTTGGAGAAGCCTCTGACTCTTCCTTTTCGCATCTGGTTATGTTTCCTTGAACACACTCTGCAACAGACTTTCCCTCCCCAACTGACTTCCCTATATCCAGGGATGTGTTAAATGCACTTGCAGAAACCCATTCGTCAAACATGTCATCCCCTGGTTCAGCTGAACCCGCAGATAGCACATCATAATCAAACTGATAATCAGGTTCTTCTTCTGATGAATCTGGACAGGGACAATAATAATATTTAGCAATCAATTGATCAGGACGAACTTTTACCAAGGAAAACCAAGATATCACATATAACCTTCTTTCTCAGGTAGCCTAGGCTCAGTTATCTTATCACCAGATTTTAGAATCATTCCAGGCCACATATGAGCAGAAAGAGCACCATACAGACGTTCAACTCCTTGTAAATCACCATCAACCGACAAACCTGCCAAGACCAGTTTCTTTTCCCACATTACCAAAAATAAGTATAAGAAGATGTAACCTATACATGACCCCTTCAGGTTCATTCTCGTGAGTGATTGTCACGGCATCAATACAGTTTCCACAAGAAAAGTTATATTCGCTAGGTTATGTGGAGGAACATCAAGTAAAACATCTCACGATTATACATGTGCACATCTTTTTGATTTGTTTGCAGACAAAATACATTTTACGGGGCAAGATGTCATAAGTAATACAATTTATCATGATTGCATATTGGAAATTGAAGAATGTTATTCATTATCATTAATTCAGTGTATAGGCAGTGTAACAACAAAGTAAAGTGAATATGATGGTGCAGAAGCTAAAGACGGGCTTACATTTGTCAAATTCAGCATTAGAAGCACAAGCTTCAATGAACTCAATGTTGTGGTCAATGCACCATTCCAAGCATTTCCTGCGAATGTTAGAGGATGGGTCTTCATCTCCCAATAAACTGCTTCCTTCATCTTCAGAAATTCCATATTGAGTGAAGTCATATGAAGGACGAGTAGAGGAATCAGCAAATTTGAGTTGGTGTTTTGCGTATTCAGCATGGACAGGATGACCTGGAATTCGATCCACTTTGTTTCCGATGCAGAGTAAAATCTCAAAGTTTTGGATATCAGTGTAGGACACCCAATCCTGAAGTGCAGCCAGAGTTGACAACTGCAAGAGAGAAAGAAAAAAAAAAGGCAAAAATGAAGGTGAGATTATAGAACAATGTATATACTAATTTCTATAGATACAGTACTCTAGTTATTAACATGTTGAGAGAAGGCAAAAGTTATTGCTACAGAAATAGAAGGAATTGAACAAGAACTGGGAAAACTAAGATGCTTACATTAGACATATCAAAAACCATGACCAAGGCAGTTGAATGGTCAAATATTGGGAGGGTTTGAACTGAAAATCCATCTTGAAGATGAGCCATACACAGAGAAACATCAGCAGAGTAGTATTTGGTATTGATAGTCCAGCTGTTGATGGTAAAGATACCAATCGTCAGAGTTTGATTTTATTTACTCAACAAAAAGAAAGGTCATCTATTGTATAACTAAAACAAACAAACATGTTAAAAGTGAGAAGAAAGAAGGCAATCAGACCCATTGACAACCACTTGGGAGCTATCTTCTTCTTCTTCGAACTCCACAGAGGCAAGCCCTGCATGCATTGTTGTTGTTTTTTTTAATAATAATAATTATTATTATTATCAAAATATGCCAAAACTTTTAATAAATGCATAGCAGCCATGGCTCATGTTTGTCCAACAAAATAAAAATAGTAGTATTTGATAGATTTTTAATTATTTTTAGTTAAAAAAATAATAATAGCAGTAAAGAACAATTGCATCAAAAGTGGAAATGAGAGTTACTGGAGAGTAGTGTGCGCTTGCCGACATTGGGACATCCAATGATGAAAATGGAGGGTCGCTTCCCAGTCTCCTCATGGGCTTCCATTTTTATGGATCCTCCCTTGTTTTCTTCCATCTGTTGTGCAAATAAGAGATACATAACAAGCCCTAATTTGAAATTCTCTCCCCATCTCATATCCTGAATGTAACAACTTCCTTTGTCTTGGCCTTTCCATTATTATCAGTGAAATATCTATATTTATATTTACAAAAAAACAAAGGCAAAGATTCCAAATAAAAGGCTAGCTTCAATTCAATTCAAAGGCGAAACAATTCAGAGTTGGAACAAACAGTTAAATGGAATGCAGAGAAATGACTAAACATAAGTGTAAGTGTCAAGAAAATGTTTGCCACAGCAAAAAAAAGCAATGTTTAAAGAATCTCATGTCTTCCACCAGGATAACACCTTACGTGCAAAAAGGTGGCTTGAAATATTCAGTTAATTAACAACTGGTTTACTCAGATTGTGTAATTCACAATTTAGCCTCCAATCCAATTGCTTCTAGTCAACTCTTGATGTTCATGTGTACTTTGATTCATTTCAGGCCTAAAGGACAAAACTTTAATTTTTAGAGTATGTCATTAAGAAGCATGTCTACAACCTACCAAACTTGAAGGTAACATGGATTGTCAGTACATGCATATTTAGACAAATTGTAGTTAGGTTGTCAGGGGAAAAAAAGCTAAAACATAGCACAAGAATTGCAACAATCATCATAATGTATTGACAAAAGGTTGCACAAGTTGTCGAGGCTTGAGATATGGAAGTAATAGGAGACCTCCAAAACCGGAAGATTAGCATAACATGAGTTATGACCAACACAAGGAGACAACATAGGACAGCTTCAACTCTTGGCTACTCTGTGCCTGACCTGGACATCTAAGTGCTGCTTCTGTCAGTACAGGTGATATAGAAACAACTTAGGTGGGGAGGGGGGGGGGGGGAACCAAAATAATTAGACTATTAGAGTATAGCAAATAAGGTTGGGTGTTTATGAGATCACGCTCTCTTTCTTGAAAGAGAAGAAAAATACATGAACCATAAATGAAAAACAAGAACGACTATCTAATAAAAGTTCAAGTAATTGAAAACAACTATTCCCTGACCTTTATATATATATATAATGTACAGAAAATGAAATATACCTCATTCAAAACTCAAGATTAAACTTATCTTTACTTGTTATACTTAGCAGGCTTCCCCTACATACCTAAAATTAGAACATAAACTTTTTTTCCATAGTCCTTATCAGATATCTGTATCAACTATCAATACTTTGATTGGCACACAATTTGAATGAAACACAAAACACCAGAAGAAGATTGTTCAAAGACTGAAATTCATGTAAGCTAATACAATGAAACACCAGAAGAAGATTGTTCAAAGACTGAATATGACAAACAAGCCACCTTTTTTGCTGGTAAGGTGCTATCCTGGAAGAACGGGATTAATACTTATATGAGTGCTCACTGCTGAACTATTCAATACTAAACTAACAATTTTCAAGCAATTCGAGAACTACAAAACTAAAGCACGCAAGCAAACAAACCCATCACTGAAAATCTATTCTCTTAAAGATTAAAAGCATGGAAATAGTTATTTACATCTAAAATCAGCTAAGGCATCGATTAGACACAGAATGAAAAAAAAAGTCAGTTAATAAAGAAGGAAAATCCGAAAACCCTTTTATAGAGACGAAGATATGGAACAGATATAATAAACAAATTCAACTGAAAGGCACGATCTTTGGGGTGATAGCTGATCAATCAATTACAATGACTATAAGATCAAATAGAGATCAATTGGAGTGGGATCAGAGCACCTGAGTCGTAGAATGATTTGAGGTTTAAGATGACGATCACAAAGGGATTTCGGGTTTGCCTTTTAATCTCGTAAAAATTATTTAGAATTAACTACACTAGTGACCATCGAACTATTTGGTTGTACCTATTTTGATCACCGAACTATCGAACTCGTCAATCAAATCACCAAACTTGTTAAATTGACCTATTTTGACCATCGCCGTTAAAAAACCAACGGAGGGGTGACGGAAGGATGACGTGGCAGTTTATAAAAATTATAAAATTACACATTTAGTCCCTTTTATTTATTAAATCAATTTGGTCTTAATTTTATTTTAATTAAAATTAAAATTAATCAACAAATCAAATTATGATACGTATCATCACCCAATTGAATCAATTAATTCAATTTTAATTTATTTTTATTTACCACTTGGTTAAAGGAAAATTGAAGAGAAAGGATGAATACGGAGTGGATTGAACCTACAACCTCCAAGTTTAAAACCCCTACCACTACTCTAACCCATCTTTAGTGAAATGAATTGCACCATTTCATATATATCTTATATTGCAAAAAATGCTAGGGAATAAAGAAGTAAAAATTGTTGAAATAGGACTCGAACCTAGATCACCTGAGATGTGTAAAATCACACAAACCACCAAATCAAATTAAATAATGAATTAAAAATGAAAACAATTTAAATAGGTTTAAAGTAGTTATTAAAACAAGATTTAAAATAAAAATATATTTATGATTTTTTATTTTTAAATTAGATCAAATATTTAATATTTAATTTAATTTAAATATGAAAAAATCAAATATTTAATATTCAATTTAGTTTAAATACAAAAAAGAAAAAAATATTTAGTATTCCATTTATTTTAAATATGAAAAAAAATCAAATATTTAATATTCGATTTAATTTAAATATGAAAAAGAAAAAATATTTAATATTCGATTTAATTTAAATATGAAAAAATTAAATAGTTAATATTTGATTTAATTTAATATGAAAAAATACTTAATATTCAATTTAATTTAAATATGAAAATAGAATATTTAATATTAAATTCATTTAAATTAGAAAAAAAAAATATTTAATATTCGATTTAATTTAAATATGAAAAAAATCAAATATTTAATATTTGATTTAATTTAAATATGAAAAAGAAAATATTTAATATTCACTTTAATTTAAATATGAAAAATTAGAATATTTAATATTCGATTTAATTTAAATATGAAAAATAATATCTAATATTCGATTTAATTTAAATATAAATAAATCAAATATTTAATATTTGATTTAATTTAATTTAAATATGAAAAAAATATTTAATATTCAATTTGATTTAAATATGAAAAAGAAAAATATTTAATATTTGATTTAATTTAAAAATAAAAAATCATAAATCTATTTTCATTTTTAATTAATTATTTAATTTGATTTGGTGGTTTGTGTGATTTTACACATCTTAAGTGATTTAGGTTCGAACCCCTTTCAACAATTTTTACTTCTTTATTCCCTAGCATTTGCTGCAATATAAGATATATATGAAATGGTGCAATTCATTTCACTAAAAATGGGTTGGAGTAGTGGTAAAATGGTGGCGTTTTAAACCTCAAGGTTGTAGGTTTAATCTCTACGCCAAATCTATCTTTTCTCTTCAATTTTCCTTTAACCAGTGGTGACACGTGTCACCACTTGATTGGAAAAAATTATATATTAAATAAAAATACATTAAAATTTGAATAAATTGATCCAATTGGGTGATGACATGTGTCATCATTCGATTGGTTGATTAATTTTATTTAATTAAAATAAAATTAGGACCAAGTTGATTTAATAAATAAATAAAATGGACTAAATGTGTAATTTTACAAATTTTGGTAAACTGCCACGTCACCTCTCTGTTGGTTTTTTAACGGCAGTGATCAAAATATGTTAATTTAATAAGTTTAGTGGTCTGATTGACGAGTTCAATAGTTCGGTGGTCAAAATATGTATACCCAAATAGTTTGGTAGTCACTGGTGTAGTTTACCCAATTATTTATTTAATAGTCATCATCAGTTGAAGCTGCTCGCTTTTGTCACGGGGCTAGACTTCTGAACCAACCCAACGTGCGGCCTTAGTCGATTCCTTAAGACAAACGACTAAGTAAGCCTGAATCCTCAATCCGAAAGATCGAATATTCCCAAGTCGCACAAACACAAGATCGTTCCAAGAGGAACCGAACAAAAGAGAAAGGCAACAAGAACAATAGAAAGAACGCTCAAGAACGCGAAGAACACTACAGAGTGTTTTAGAGTAAATGCCAAGTGTATTACTCAAATGATGGATGATACAAGTGAGGTGGGGAGGCCTCTATTTATAGTTGAATCCCCATACAATGAACGGACGAGATCGAATCACACTAACGGCTTAGATCGAAAGCCACCTACCAAATCTACACTAACTAAGGAAACTCTATCACTATGATATTCTTTCCTTAAGTTTGTGTTTACATTGAGAGATATTCTTATCCCTTGGAATATTCCCCGGTAAGATGCCATCTATTAATTTACCAGACTCAATGTACTTGGGCTTTCTTTCAGTCTCCAACGATCGGACCAAGTCTGGCGGTCTTCTTGGCAAGCCTAGAACCTATTGGGTCGCTTGTTGCGCATCTGTCTCGGACCCAAATGTGCGGGCCATGACATTCTCCCCCCAAATCCGGCGATGCCCTCATCGCTGTCTCAGAAAAGATTTCTCTTGGTTGATCTTGGATCTTCCATGGCACCTTGGCTTGCTCCCAACTCAGAATTGGGCAACGATGTTCCCCCATAAGAACGGCTTCCCCCATAAGAAGCGCTCGACTCGAACTGGGTTGTCTTTCCATACAGACTGCTCTCCTTGGTTCCTTCCGCTGTGTAACTTCCCGCTCTGCATCATTGCGTACATCTCGATAAAGTTTGAGATGCACCTCCTTCGTGGCATTCACTCTAACCGGCATCAACCATTCCCTCGTGAAGTTTGGTACCTCGTTGCCCATTGGCAACTTTTCCCGCATTGACCCTTCTTCACACTTGAAGTTCAATGCTTCTTCCACCTTGCCCAAATGTGCTTTTTCCAAGGGCCTCATGTCGCTAGCTGACTCGGGCAGCTCTTGCCCCACTAAAGAAGTCCCTCCAACAGTAGCCCCCAAAGCGATGTCTCATTGGCTTGGAGCATCCTCGGCAAGCTGAATGGCAGTCAGCGTCTTAGTTCCTTTACCCTTGTCTCGGTATGTGGGCACAACGCAACGTTGTTTGCGGTCCAAAACACAGACGACGTCGGCACAAGGAACGATAAGAGCATCTATACGGTCAAGGAAGCTTAGTCCCAAAACAAAATCAAAGTCATCTAAATTGATTACCTTGACGTCTTCCTTGCCATTCCATTCACCAATCTGCAGCTCAACCTTCCGTGCCGTCCCAACAATTGAAACTTCCTTAGCATTCACAGTCTTGATCTTTCCAGTTGAACCCACAACTCTAAGACCAAGTTTGTCCGCAGCCTTCTTGGACATGAATAGATCGGTTGCTCCGGTGTCCACTAGAGCACTCCTCGATCATCCTGCAATGTTGATGTCGACAAACATCAACCCTTTCTGCTTGCGTACTCTCGCCTTAGCAGAACTCAGTATCATCGAACCAAGTCTCGCAGCCTCGCTCTGTTCGGGCTCGTCCACCCCCTTGGATGGCTTGATTCGATGTGGGCATGCTCGCAACTTGTGTGGCCCCTTACACTGGTAGCACTTCAGTTGCTTCTCTACCCTCGGCTTGATTGCTTTGACACTCGCAATCGCACCAAGTCTCGTCACTTCTTCGTCCGACTCCTCGGACTCATCGCCTTTGACAGCATTAAGACGATCATTCTTGGGACAATCTTTCATCATGTGCTTCCCTCCGCAGATACAGCACACAAGACCTTCCCCATCTTTGACTCCCCCACCATAGCCCTTGCCTCGGGGCTTGAGGGACTCCGCCATCTCAAACTCGGCTATGGATTCAGCTGCGCCCATAGCCTTGGAGAGTTCCTCGACTCCCATTCTCTTCAACTCCATTTTGGCCCATCGCTTAAGCCCGTTCTTGAAGATAAAGAGGCCTTCAGCTTCAGACATGTCCGTGATTTAGAGTTTGAGTTCAGTGAGCCGTCTGACATACTCCAGGATGGAACTTTCATGCTTGAGTTCGTGCAGCTTCTCCCGAGCCTCCTGTTGGGCGTTCTTTGGGTAGAACTGTTCCTTGAACTCAGCCTGAAACTCTTCCCAAGTCCCGATGGGAATATCCTTGCTCTTCTCCTCAGAGCATCTGCGTTGCCACCATAAAAGTGCAACGTCAGTCAAGTAAACAGAAGTAATGTTTACCTTATCCGCATCATCCTTGATGCCAGTAGCACGAAAGTATTGTTCCATGCTCCACACAAAGTTCTCCACGTCCTGGGCCGATCTAGTTCTGCTAAACTCCTTCGGCTTTGGCACGTCCAACTTTGGTTTGATTGTTGTCGTGTTCAACATACCAGTCACGACAGCCTTGTAAACTTAAAGCTCTCCATTGAGCCCCTTAATTTCCTCCATCATCTCCGCCTTCAAAGCCTTTAGCTCGGCTTCGAGTGCATCACTCCGTTTATCCGCACTGTCGGCACATTGGTCAAGGTCTCGCACGTTGTTCTTCAGATCCTGCACGTTACTTTCGAGCTCCTCTCCCGAAGAGTCCAGCTCGTCAAGACGTACTCTCACAACGTCGATCTCCTCTCGGGCATCCTTCATGGATCCTTCGAGCTTTCCCAACCTTTCTTCCAGCGTAGTCAAAGTGTTGCTCGGACTGTCTCACTTTCCATCGTCAGCCTGGGTCTCTGCACCCTTTTGTTCTGCAACATTCCCTTCTTTCTTTGCCATCTCCAATCAATGTTTGCGCTCGAACACTCGCTCTGATACCACTTGTCACGGGGCTAGGGCTCAACCCTAGTGATCCGTGCGGCCTTAGACGCCCTTGACGCTACTCGGTCGATTCCCGCGCCTAAGTAAGCCTTCAACCAGCCTTGCGAGTACTCCTGCTCGGCAACGGCTCGGACAAGCCCTCCAGGCTTCGATGGATGCGGAAGCGCTTTAAGCACTATGGTGGCTACTCTTGGCCACTCGAGAGGCAACTAGCTCGAAGAGTTTTGGGAACGAAGACAATTGAAAGAACAAGAGGAGAAATAGAGTAAATGCCTCAGAGTCTTATTACTCTTCTCAAATGAGAGAATGGAATGAGATGGTTGGATGATACAAATGAGAGTGGGAGGCTCTCTATTTATAGTTGAACTCTCACTCAATCAATGGTCCGGATCGATTTACATGGATGGCCAGGATTAGCCCAAATCCTTACAAGAATCTCTAAACTAGGAAAGAATATCAAATCCTACCTAATTACATCAATTAGTAGGTTTCTTTCCTCAGATAGTTGATCACACCCGATATAGCAAGATTCCTCGTTTGACTTCTTGTCTCCTGTCATTTTCGAAGAGCTAGTGTGATCGGGCTCTCTAGCATTCTCCAAGTGTTGGGCCAAGTCTGGTGGTCTTGGCAAGTCCGATGATCCGCTTTGAACCCCTTGGGCGGATCCTTGCGCAACTGTCTCGGACCAAAAGATTTGGGCTGTGACACTTTGCTGGATTTTTAAAAGTAATATTTTGGAGAAAAAAAATCCATGGACATGCAGTAAAAAAAATATAAATTGGTTTGATTTAGAGTTTAGGGATTGGTTTAGTGTTTAGTGTTTAGAGTTTAGAGTTTTATGTGTTAGGAGTTAGAATTTAGAGTTTTTAGTTAGAATTTAGGGTTTTGAATTTTAGTTTTAAGGCAAATTTTGGCATTCTCATGGGAAAAAAATTTCACCGTTGGTACATAATATAATAAACTTTTCAAAAGTAATATTTTAATCTTTAAATTCAATAATTATTTTTAATTTGGAATTTAAACTTTAAGTTTTTATTATTTTGATGATATAACATTATGAGATTATATTAGAGGACATAATCACATAGTATCATGTTGTTGAAAGAACTAAGAATAGAAAATATTATCAAGATCAAGGACTAATGTGAAAAAATTAAAATTGAGAAAAATTACCAATTTCAAGGACTAAATGGTGTTTTATTCCCTTTCAAAAAATATCTACTCCGTTTTAAATTGAATTTGAATGATTAAAAATTTTAAATTATTAATTATAACAAATAAGATATTAGAAAAATTATATCACATTTGCTCAGTAGGGAATTCTGTTTTTTTTTAATATTTATCAATTATAATTTTAAATTATTCAAAAAATATATAATTTAAATTGAGTAAGTTGAATTTTCTCAGTAGACAATTCAGATTCTTTATTCCTGATAAATTTGATTTCTTCTATTCTCAAATTTAGATGTCTGTTCAGAGAGGTGAAGTTCCTAAACAATTATATCATACCTTTTTCGTTGCTTTGCCTCCTTTTGTTATTGAAATTTGTTAAGACAATAGAATTTAAGCTTATCCATTTGTCCTTGTAGGCATATTTGAGATGGAGCTAGAAGATGCCGATAACATTGTGGGAGGTGCAGTCACCATGTTTTGGGTAATTCTTAGGGCGTTCAGAGAGCTTAAAAATTCTGGTTTGGGTGCCAACTCCCGTTGGAGAGGGAGAAGCTGAAAATTTCAGCTTCTGCAAACGGACAAACGTCCGTTTTGGACAAATTAGGCGGAAAAAAGGGAATCAATTACTCAAACGCTCGTTGAGGGTAACCGTTCGGCAGTCCAACGTCTATTGGAAAAGCATTGTCGAACTGGCCCTTAGTCTGCTTGTGATGCCTCAAGGTGATTTTTGATGAATTATTGTCCGATGCCGTAGGAATCTGGCTAGAAACAGCATTGCTGAACTGCAGATAACCTACTGGGTTTAACCTGTGAACACCTATCCAGTCATTTCAGATAACAATTCTGAGTCATAATTTGCTCAGCTAATGCTCATATTGCAGTTTGTCACATCATATGCTTGCAGTGATGATTCGATTCAGGATTTTGTAAATGAAAATGAGGGTATTATGAATGATGCGGTTGGTAAGAGCTTTGACGAGCAAGGTACTGATCTGGATGAATTTGATTGTGCATTGAAGAAAATGCCAATAACACCTAAAAGATTACCACTAGTTACAGGTTCGCCGGTCGAATTCGAGAAATGTGCACTAATAGAAAGAGCTGAAAAAACAGAAAATGGAGTATGTTGATCTACAGCTTGCCATTGAAACCAGATATTGAATATAAATAATACTGGTTATTCTTCTAAAATGTTGATCTGTCTATGTAGATATCTTGGCAAATAATAAAGTTGCATGCAAGTAAACAGCAAGGCATAACTGATTATAAATGACTCTTGCTCTCCACAAATCCAACCTCTTGCAAATAATGTTCAGCTTCCAAGGCTGCCATGCACCCTGCATAGTTGCAAAACAAAATATTCAAGTCGAGCCCCAATGTGAGCAGCAAAAAGCTTGATGACAGAAGAAAAACAACTAACCTGTGCCGGCAGCAGTAACAGCCTGCCTGTACTTCTTGTCCTGGACATCTCCAGCGGCAAAAACGCCAGGCACGCTGGTCTCAGTTGTACCTGGCTTAGTGATAATGTAGCCATCTGAGTCAAGCTGCAGCTGGCCTTCCAAGAACTTGGTGGCAGGCTCATGCCCAATGGCAAAGAACAAACCAGAGACTTTCAAATCAGAAACTTCCCCGGTGAGTAGGTTCTTCACCTTGAGCCCTCCCAAAACTCCTCTCTCTCCATCCCCATAAGCCTCCACCACCACTGAATTCCATATCACCTCTATCTCAGGGTTTGAAACAGCCCGGCTCTGCATGATCTTGGATGCCCTAAATGCATCTCTCCTGTGAATGATATACACCTTGGAACCGTACTTGGTCAGGAAAGTGGCCTCCTCCATGGCAGAGTCACCCCCACCGATCACAGCCAGGGGCTTGTTCCTGAAGATTGGGGCTGCCCCATCACAGACAGCGCACGCTGAGACTCCCCTGTTCCAAAAGCCACCTCCCCCATCCCCTGAACCAGGGAAATTGAGCCGTCTCGCTACGGCCCCCGTGGCCACGATGATCGAGTCAGCCAAGACAGTTTTTGCATCGGTGACGATCTTGAACGGAGACGAAGACAGGTCAACCTTGCTGACGGTTTCAGTGAAGATGGCAGTACCAAAGCGGAGAGACTGCTTGCGGCAGCGGTCCATAAGGTCAAAGCCGAGGATGCCGTCTGGGAATCCCGGGAAGTTCTCAACATCAGTAGTTGTAGTGAGCTGGCCCCCAGGGGCAATTTCGTTAGCCATGTAACCCTCGAAGAGAATGGGCTTGAGCTCAGCGCGGGCAGCATAGATGGCGGCTGTGTGGGCGGCGGGGCCGCTGCCAATGATGCAAAGCTTGGTCCTCAGAGGAGAGTCCAAGGGTGCAGAGGCAGAGTTGGAAAAAGATGGTGAGGTGGGAAGGGTAGCAGCAGCGGAAGTGGCGGCAAGGCCTGCCAAAGTGCGGGCTTTTTTGAACAGACTTTTGAGCATCCTGTAGCTAATGCTCCAGCTAGTGCTAGGGTTTCATTTCATTAATCTGGTTTTGCAATCAGTACTGCTTAACTATGCGATACTAAATTAACAGTTTTGAAGCAGTTCCAGAACTACAAAAGAGTAAAGCAAGTAAGCAAACAAACCCATCACCGAACAAACGATTCTCTTAAAGATAAAAAAGCATAGACATACTACTTTACATCTACAATCAAAGAAGACATTGATTGGAAACAAAATAAACCAGTTCATAGAAAAGGAAAACCCGGAAACCCTTTTTATAGAGAAAATGATAAGGAACAAACAAAGTCAACTGAAAGACAATCTTTGGGGTGATTAGCTGATCAATCAAATACAGATCAAATAGAAATAGAGATCAGAGTACCTGAGTCGTGGAATGATTTGAGCTTTGAAACAATGCCGAGACAGAGAACGAAAGAAGCCCAAAGCCGATGACAGCTTGCTGGCAAGTAGAAAAATGGGAAGGAACGCGACGAGTAAAAGGGTTTCCAGGTTTTAGTTTCAAATCTCCTAAAATTTATCACTTATTTATACGTTTGACCCTTACATTTGTATACTTCTCTCAAATTTAACCCCTAAATTTGTACTCTTCGCTCAAAATAATATCTGAAGCTTTTTCTACATTAACCCGAACTTATATTCCATTACATCTATTAACTCCTTTCTGTAATACCGATTAATTTTTTATTAAATATAAATGTATTACATTTTTCAGGCAAATATTAGGATTCAAACACATACAAAATAAGTAACATAAACATTTTTTGTCACTCAATTAGTAGATTTTTGTAATACCGATTAATTTTAATGGTGTGACATGTTTAATCTATCGGAAAACGTCACGTGTCATGTTTTTTCTCTCTCTAAATTACTTTGAAACAACTTCAAATCCCATGAATTTAAAGTCAAAACATTGTTCTAGAAAACTCTGATTCGAGCTTGCATGTCTTGAGATGAGATTGTGATGTTCTTCGTTCCCCAACATTCTACTCGTGATTTTGCTTGGAGTAATGGGGATGGGAATTGGTTTCTTCTCTTTTTGAAGAAGTTGAGGGTTTTTTTTTTTTTTTTGCTTGGAGTAATTGGAGTTCTTATGTGGTTGGTTGGTGTGTATTTGTATAAAAGTTAGAAAAAAATCCCAAACCAGGAGCTTTGGTTAATGGAGGACGCAGTCGACTCTGTTTGAGGAAATGAAACCAATAAAAGAAATCTAAGCTCATCTCTGATTAGGTCGAATGAGAATGAAAGAATGAAAAATCAATTTTTATTTTTTATACTTACTTCAACAAAAAAATAGTGTCCAACTCAAAAAAAAAATTGCAATAAAGCCTTAACATTTTAAGCTTCATTAAATTGTCTATATAACTATTTTATGGATTACAGATTAAAACGAGACCATTATTTAATATTTTAACAATCAAACTGTTCCATTTTATGTTATTTAAATAAATAAATTAAAATTACTATTTATTTATGTGATAGTGGAATTTTGTCAGGGTTAATCTCATTTTTCAAGACATCTCAATCTCCATGGATCAAAGCCCCTCAAAATCATATCATACATACCTCGCATACGGTAAACTATAGAAAGGGCTTGAAGCCTTGAACTGTCGAACCAAAAACAGAGGGTGCTCGAACTAAACAAGGGCACAAGTAAAACGGTTGCACTAATTTTGAAAACTTAAACCAAACACTGCATAGACGACTAGTGGAAACGAATAACCGAAGGCTGAAGCACATATCAGCCACCTGGTTTTAATATATCCTAGTCATCCACACCTTACCTCCACTGGTCAGCTTTGCTCAAACGGAACACGTACAAACACCTGTCCGTGAAGGGTTACAACCGCTGATGTTTGATGTGGATCAATCCTCGAGGGCAAGCTGACAACCTAACACCACCAAACACAATTTTCAGAAATGGTGAAGAGCTAATCAATAACATCTCACCCTGAAAAAGAGGCAAATAAATGAATATGTGAAACGAAGATGAGCAAACACGGAGTAGTTTGGGGTGCTGGCTTCTGATCCGGCAAATATGGTACAATGGTAGAATAGCAGCAGTAATGAATGACTAGGGAAGTGCATCAAAGCCACCATAAAAGTTAAATTGACAAAAAGGTTCTAGACTGTCCCTTCCCTAAGATTTGTTACAATAGCAGCTTTGAGACTGACCGGTCATAAATCAAATAGAAAAGAACACATCCACAATGAACATAGTGATTAATTTCTTAACTAATACTTTACTAGCTGCATATATAATCGAATTGTTTCAGATAAAAGCTTAATTAACGAGACAATGATGCTTATGCAGATGAACCAAAATACAATATAGCTCTGTAGGGACTTGGGAAATTTGAAGGATCTTTATATTAGAGGCATTTCAATGATTAGTCAATTTTTATGAAATACTGGACTGAACAGGCAAATGGGACACAAGGTTATCTTTAAAATTTTTTTATATGAAATAAACGGTATCAGTTAACTTTAAAGTCTACTCATTTATATAATTATTATTTAGAGAAGATTCATTATCTGGATGAGAAACTAACAGCAGAACAAAACATGGCGTACAAATATATTCATGTTAATGAAATATAGTTGACATAAGGGAAAGTTTACTCTAGTTAGTAAAGCAATTATAACAATACTGCCCCCTTAGAATATGTCAGAGTACCAAACCTTTTTGAACGGTGTGACGCCCCAAGGATTATCCGGATGCTCAGGTTTGCCGCTTATTACTAAGCGTCCTGCAGGATCAGATTGTACACGCACCTAAAATTGCAAAATAACCACATAAGAAACTTCCATAGACAGTACAAAAATTTAGCATTAATTTCATCGCAGATGAAATGGGTATTATTAGCTAATGCCATGAAATATATATCTCAAAGCTGCACCATCACATTCTCATGCTCCATAAAACCAAATGCTTAGTAAAGCTGCATTTTAAGGCCAATCTTTAAATGATGATCATTTCAGTGCAAGACATTTCTGTGTGGATTGGTTCGAACCATACGTGCTAGAAGAAAATGAAAACTATACATAGTTTTACAAGTTTGTTCACTGACCTCCTCCCGAAGAAGGCCTGGAACTAAAGCATAGACCTCAAAACAATCTTTCTGCAAAATCAAAACAAGTCAAAACTTGCAAAAAACAGATATCATGTCATTTCTGGAGATCAGGGGCAAGGAAACTTACAGTTTTCTGCACGTTGATCTTAACCCAGTCTGCTGGGGATCCAATATCAACCACTGCTGTCTCGACACTAGCGAATTAAGAATTAAGTCAAACAAAATGTTAATGCTCATGGTAAAAACCAGAAAAATATAACATGGATCTTAACTGTGTCTTCAATACTTTGGTGGAAGAAGCCTTGACAGCATAGTCCGAATATGATGGTTTCTTACGCTTAAGCAAACCTGCATTAAGATGCAAGAATCCAGCTTCACAGACCTTCATCAGCTTTAAAACAGCTAGAAAGAAATATCGATTTAAAGGACCTAAATGACATACCCAGGCTTTTAAGCTGTTTTTCACGCTTTTGTTGAGAAATCGAATTCTTATCCTACAAAGGAAGAATTGCAATATAATATTATATTATCAAAAGATTACATATGAAAACGCGCAGAACTAGGAGAAGCACAGCTCTTCTTTTTGCCTTTTTTCCCACTTTGTGGATAAATAGGATGGAAAATATAGGGAGATAAATTGCTCACTAGATTTTCATACATACCTTAATTATCGGGTCACTGACTTCACCATTACGGAAATGACCTGAGTGCCAACCCTTCATAGCACGTGCAGCTGCATCCCTTCGTGCTCTGCCAGATCCTGAAGCCTACTTACAAACGGCATCAGAAAGAATGTTGGAAGGGTAATTGAGAATGATAAACCTCATTAAATGTTAGATGCAAAGTGTAACAAACTTTTGATAGTATAGAATATCATCATACAACTTTTATGAAGATAAGGTTGGGAAAACCCGATTGTGTAAATTAATACTTTTAGAGACACAAAACTTACCACAATATAAATTCTTTGATTTTCTATAAAAAAAATATCTGACAGTTGAAAGATATTTCATATTACCTGATTATCAACATTCATAGCCTCTGATTGTGATGAAATAGGTATATTAAGCTCGCCCCCAGATGTCTTATGCCTTTCATAATCAAGGAGTGTCTATACACGCACAAAAACAAGGCTTAGACCAGTCCCAATCATAAGAAGGAAACAAGGCACAAAACCCAATTTTACGTAGAATATATGTGAATCACAAAGAAAATTATGAAGGTACACAGCAGCTTATGACACGGCATATCATGCCAACCTCTGCCACCTAAATGGCCCTCAATTTGATGTGCCAATAATGGTACCGGAAAGGTATTGACAGGAAGTTGAGTCCCCCAACCCTTTTTCTTCTATTCTATGAAACATAATTTGCATAGTATAGAGGTAACAAAAGGTGCAGAATGCAGAGTCGCAGACCCATGCGGGGATGTTAACAAAAGAAAAATGAAATGCAAGACTGTTTGCCCAAGCACGCATGATTCACAATGTAAATACCTTCTCATAGAAACCACGAAATGTCCACGAAACAGTAGTACAGGTTCTAGGTACAAATAGAAACAGAAAAGATATAAACATCATTGCTCCATGAGGTTGGGGAGGTAGGAAGAGAGATAGAGAGAACTCAATATAGCAAATACATCATATTCACTTCTTAATGAGCAACATTTTAAGAACTTCAGTCCATAGCTGATTTCAAAAGTAATTGATTTACACAAGCAAGTAAAAAACCAGCAATAAGGTAACTTTTCATCTTGCTCCTTACTTTGGGGGCTTGAACGATTCTCCAACTTGCCGCCACAATTTACATGAAGTTACCTACTCAAAGTCAAAATGTCAATTAATCCGCATTTGCAACAGAAAAATAATGTGTATAAAGAGTTACCTTTACAGAATACAGTCATCCGAGCAGTCCACAGTTCCAACCAATAAACAGTGCCGTGATTTGTGTACTACACAGTTTAAGAGAAGCCCTTTAAAAATGTAAGTGCATGTATGTACGTAGGGATCAGCAAAGAAACCGAATAAACCGAACCAAAGTATGCGGATGGTTAATGGTTCACAAGTTTAAAAACCATGGTTACCCGAACTAAACTGAATTCTATTTTTTATTTAGTTTATAATATAACAATAAGTATTTATATCTCAAATAGTGAAAATAACTTAAAAATACTATATAAGAATTATTAACTGTTTTTATTTACTTGAAAACTAATTCTTTTAGAAATGCTTATGAAAGAAGACTTTAAAACTTTATCAAATATTGTAGAAAAAAAAAATAAAAGAAAGCCATTTTGTCAAAAAAAAGAAAAAAAAAATCATACCCAAATTAATATGGAAAAACAGAGGACCAAGCCGTGCTGAATTAAAAATGAATGGTTCCAAAAATCCAAGAAACTCGACCAATCCAACCTGTGTGTGTGTGTGTGAGAGAGAGAGAGAGAGAGAGAGAGAGAGGGAGGGAGAGGGAGAGAGCTTTAAAAGAGGATTAAGTTCAGAACGAATACTCTACAATAAACCATGTTGAAATTTGTATTCACTTTTCTAATCTAAGTTCTCAAAAATGTAAAAACTCAAACGAGTAGAAATGTAGTATTTGCCAGTAATTCAGAAACCTTGAATAAACAAACAGAGACCTTTCTTAAAGTGATCTTAGAGAAAAGGCAGTTCTCTACAGAAGGATTTATTTACAACCGCATAAAGTAGCAATAACAAGATTGTGACTAGCATTCCACTGAAACAGCATTTGTCAAAACAATATGCTTGATTACCTTCCAGGCAGTTTGCATACAAAATGCCAAATAAGATCCAAACAGAAAGAAGTTTGCAGGACGAAATGAATTAGAGCCAAGACTGAATATTTCAAGCACACGGTAAGTTAAATTTATTCCATTTGAAATTACTTAAAATATGGTAATTTCTGGTCTAATCATACTGCATTCCTTAACTTGGCCACCCTAGAACCATATACAATTCGTAGAAGTACAATGGTACAACGCATCTGATATTTATAAATTTAACAGAAATCAAGGCAAACATGCATACCTTGACATAGCCGCCCAATTTTATAACAGCTCTCCACAACCTTATCCCCATAAAAGTGTATAAATGTCAGTCAAATAGAATTTACAAATACATCATACTTGCAAAGAGAAAACAGTAATGCAAGTACCAATAAACTTACTTGAGGCAATTCAGCCCTTCACCATAAAATTTAGGGGGCTTAAATTCTATGCCTTTCTCTTTGAAGAAACTTTCCAGTTGCGCCATGAAGGCTGATTGCTCCTCTTCTGTTCCTGACTCATTGCCATCGCCATCCAAGAATAATGAGAGCTCAGAATTGCTGCCCCCATTAACAGGGGTTGTAGGCAACTCCGGTTTATCAACCCCATTCTTCACATCTTCCGCTTTTGCCTTCATATCAGAAAATGATGGAGAAGGTGTAAATGGTTCAGGTTCATTAAGGCATGTTGGTATGGGGTTACAATCGTGGCTAGTTTCACTCTGAGGTAATGCAGAAGAAGTTTCAGTTTTGGCAATTTCTGTGAGTTTAAGAGGTGAGACAGAGGAGGTTTCAGTTTTGGCAATTTCTGTGAGTTTAGGAGGTGAGACAGAGGAGGTTTCATTTTTGACATCAGTTGTAGCTTCAGCAGCTTGAAGATGATTGGAGGAAGAAGGGGAGTCACTTTTAGAATCAATGTGGGACTTCAAATCGGAAATAGCAGAGGATTCAGGTTTCACATTGCCTGGGGCTTCTATAGCAGTCTTCAGCGAAGATTGGTCATCGGGGACAGGAAGTGAGCTCGGTGAGTGCTGACCTGGAGTAGAATGTGGTTGTATGTTACTATCAGCATTTGCATGCCCTGTGTGATCGGTCACGGAGTTGGCCTCCAGAGGCACGGAGGAAGGGGAAGAAGGATTTTGCTGCACCGGTGGATTAGCAGGATGGTCTCCGTCGTTCATGTTAGAAGCACCTGATATTGGAACAGCTAGTTCGCCCTCCTTGTATTCATTTTCCTCGGTATCACATATCTTGGATTCCATTAATGGAAGGTTGAAAACTCCTCCTACGCACCCATGTTATATTTAGTTTCTTCTGTACTTTTTCTTTTTTTTTTATAAAGAGAAGAAAATAACAAAATAGTTGTGAATTAATAACTGAGAAGTCCTTTATTTTAATGGAAGCGAATCAGATATAATTACAAAACCATAACCACAGATGAGGCGAAGAAAGAAATCAAAACAATAAAATTGAATGTGAATACTTAAAATTTAGCAGGAGACTGAATCGAAAGAAAAGTCCCAAAAACAAAGAACAATCTCTACGATTTTAAAGCAATTGCATGAAGATACTGCAATTATTAAAAAGGGGATGAGCAACGAGGAAGAAAGAAGACTTGCCTGATAGGTAGGTTGAACGAATCTTGAACCCTAATCAAATTAAACCCTAATGATTGTGTTTTAACAGAATCCTAGAGTTCCTTCTCTAGGTTTTATTCGCTGCTGCTGCTGCTACTACTACTGGCATTAGAAATTTGTTTCAATCACGCACTCCACTTCAGGTTCAGACACACTAACCCTTTTTTCTTTTCTGCGCGTGATGTTCTTATGTCTTGGGATCTGTATTTCTGTTCCGTTCGGTCTTACGTCTTTGGACTTCAAAGTTTCCGACATTCAATTCAATGCTAATGCCACCGCGGCATTTTAGTCGGGTTGGAATCGAATTAATTTGCTTTTAATTTTTAATATATACATATATATATATATAGGATCTTTATTTAGGGATTTAGGTTGGAGTTTAGGGTTTAAGTTGTAAGGTGTAAAATTTAATATTTATGATTAGAATTTAGAGTTTAGGGTTTAGGTTTTAGGGTGTTAAGAATTTAGGTTTAAGATTTTATAGTTTAAATATGAAGGGTGTGTACATTTTTTTACACAGCTTGTGTATTAAAATATAACACACACATATATATATATATGAAAATATTTTGATACACAAGCTTATATAAACTAAGTCTTTCAATTTTAGGGTTTAGAGATTTAGGTTTGTGGTTTAGGGTGTAAGGTGTATAATTTAAGATTTATGGTTAGAATTTAAGGTTTAGGTGTTAGGGTGTTAGGGATTTAGGTTTTAGATTTTATAGCTTAAATATGAAGGGTTGTATAAATTTTTTTGCATAGCTTGTGCATCAAAATATAACACATATATACACACATATATATATATAATCGAAAATAGTTTGATGCACAAGCTTGTGTAAACTTTAGTTTAAACAAGCCTTTCAATTTTAAGATTTAGGGTTTTATGTTAGGGTTTATGAGTTTAGTGTATAGGGTGTAAAATTTAATGTTTATGGTTAAAATTTAGTGTTTATGGTTTAAGATTTAGAATTTAGGATGCTAGGTTTTAGGATTTAGGTTTTAAATTTTATAGAAGGGTTGTGTACATTTTTTACACAACTTGTGTATCAGAAAATTTAAAACCTATATCTCAAACCTAGCACCCTAAAACTTAAACTTTAAACCATAAATTCTAAATTCTAACCATAAACCTTAAATTCTACACCATACACGTTAAATCCCTTAACCCTAAACCATATACCCTAAAATTAAAATTGTGTATCAAAGTATTTTCCGTATATACATATCTATAATACTTTTTGAGTTCTTACTTGATAAGTATAAAAATTGTACAAAAATACATATTTAAACTTTAAAATCTAAAATCTAAACCTTTAACCTTAAAATGTTAAATCTTAATCCATGAATTCTAATTCATAAACTCTAAATTTTAGTTGAATCGTATAACCTAAACTCCTAAACCACATATTAAATCACTAACCCCTAAGATAATTCTGCTTATGGAATAGTTTATTTCCACCATCAATGTATAGCACAATAATCCCTATTTTTAAGTTAATTTTATAGATTTAATATATAAAATATAAAATTGTATTTTGATAGTATAGAAAAAATTGCACAATCATTTCTATTTAATAGTTTACATATTTAAGCTGCTCATCTTTGTTCCCTCGTATTCTCTTAGGTTGTGAGTTCTAAATCCAGTAGGAGGATTCCCCTTCTTTCTCCTAAAGTCCCCATCCCCTTCCCTATAGATAAGATTATGATTAAATTTAGGATGTGTCAAAAAAATCTACAATCTAAATCTCTAATCTTAACACCCTAAATTCTAAACTTCAAATCATACTCTAATACTACATTCTAAATTATAAATCCTACAACTTAAGCCCCTAAACCTTAAATTCGACAGATTTACACAAGTTTTATATCAAATTTTTTCTCATAAAATATATTTTATATTGTAAAAAATATAAAAATATTTGATATTTTTAAATCGTATTATGAGAAATGTATGTGTTATATATTATAAAAATAATAATAATTATAAATTTATTATAACACCGGCCACTAATCCTCCGAAATATAATTTTGTAGGACAACTCCTCTGATCAATACGTAAATCTTGATATGCATGCTTTCATGTATTTGCTCCAACTTGCATATCACTTGTCAGCATACCTAACAACTAAGGGACGTGAGAGTAGTCATTAAATCAAATTTCAATTAATCAGTCATTTCATCGCAGAACAAGTAAAGATAATTAGCATAGTAATTTTATTTATTTTTTAATAGTTTAAAGGTAATTATAAAGTAATATACATTTATAAATATTTTTAATTATTTGATAATGAACACATACTTTACAACATTGCGATTGAACGAGGCAGAAATTCGTTAGGCATGTGGGAGCCTTGACCCTCTAGAATTTGAGAAATTAACTTTGAGCCCTTTAAAATTTTTAATTTCGCCCCTTCAAAAATTTTAAAAATATTATTATATTTCAAAAATTTTGAATATTTTTAACTAAGTCCCCTCTTAAGATTTTTAAAATTTCTCATAGAATCTCAAAAATTTTATATTAGACATCTAAAAATTTTAAAAAATAAATAGGCCCCCTCAACTTGAGTTGCCAAAATCTATCTCCGACCTCGGATCTTTTAGAATGAACATTATTTGTTTTTTCACTAGGACTACACAAAGTGTTTAAATAATTTTATTTACTTAAATAAGTCTCATCAATTAACTCTTTTATAAGCTATCATCTCTTAATCTACTATCAATAATTAATACGATAAGCATAGATATGAGCAAAAAAAAACCTTTGAACGCCTGTCAATTCAATCAGAAAAAAATTCCTTTAAATTTCAAACAAGCCACTAAAATTAAGACCAAACACATGTAGTAGTCCCATGAACCCCAACCGGTTTCAAAACCACATATAGCTCTTCTAGTCACCAACAAGAATTTCGTAATCAAAATTACTATGATCATTAGTAGTATAGTTATAAATCTCAAGATCAACCGGATGATCAAAAATCTTTTGTCCTTTTTTAATATTTCTATACATGTCCTAACACTAAAAACTTAAACTCTAAATCTTAAATCCTAAATCATATATTCTAAACTCTAAAAACTAAATCCTATACACCTAAACACTAACTTTAAAACTCAACCTTAAACCTAAATTTTTAATGTTAGAACATATATAATGGTACAAAAATTGGGTAGAGGATTTCTATTCTAACCGGATATCAGTATCAACAACCCTTAACCGACATTCTCTTAAAATTTTGAGCTCATATCAGTTTGTAAACCAACGAAAGGAGGTGATGGAACTCTACGAGCAGTTCATAACCCTCTCAGACTGCAGCACAACAACAACTGATCGAGCAGCAATGATAAGAGGGTATACAGAAAGCTCTCGATGGATTGCTTTTGTCTCACATCAAGAATTTGTGGTTAAAGTGTTCACTCTCCTATTTAATCAAACAAGACTCTACTCAGCCAACTTTGATTCAACACGAATTTGTAGTTAAAATGTTGGTCTTTTTTATTTAATCAAACTAGACCGATTGCCGATCCTGCAGAGCTCATTGTTTATCAACACCAGTAAATGAATTAATCAAAATGTGCCTCCCTAAGTTTGAACCCAGACTCTATCATCGCTGTTATCTAGGTAAGGTTTGGAATTAATTATAAAAGTAGAGAGGTTTTCTTAACTGCTCTCAAGGCTTTCAGCCCCCCGGTGTGCTGTCATGGCTATATATATACCGTAATTGAGTTCGAGATACTTTTGCAAGTAGGGTGTGTATTATGACTGAGACAAGAATGCGAACTTTCCTTTTTGTATAGGAAGAAAAAGGATACATGCAATATGAATAGGATGGTTTCTACAAAAGTTCTAATACAGTTGAAACAATACAATCTGAAAATTATATGTTTGGCATGTCAAAGTGAGGAGTAGGGGTGAGCATTCGAGTCGAGTCGAGTCAAAAATTTTGAGTAATCGACTTGACGAGTCTCATTCTATAACTCAAACTTTATTTGAAATTTTTTCAAGCCAAGTTGAGTCGAGTTGTTCGGGTATCTGTTCAAATTTAGTTGTAAACATTTGTAATGTCATGATACTAATTAGTTTCAAGGACGGTTTAAAGATTTTGGGGCTATGTATAATTTACTAAAATAGGACCCTTAATTTTTTTTAAAACAATAAATGTTTGTTGACTTATTGCGTGCGCGGTAAATTGACTTTTGAATGAAAATGAGAATAAACGGGCTCAAAATCTACAAAGTACAATAATAATTTAATTTTCTCATGTATTTTAGTACTATTCAATTATTTTGTTTTTCCGTTGTAAGCATTTAACTTAATTTATTTTGGGCCATCATTTTACGGGGACCCTGTGTGGACGCACCTATTGCATATGTCTAGAACCACCCCTGATTAGTTTCAATTTAATTGCTTTCTATAACCATATACAATACATATATATTTATTCATATTTTTTTATATGTGATATATATATATATACACATATATTAATATAGGTAGAATTAAGAGACTTGACTCAAATTTGAAATCGATCCACTAATTACTACAAGTTTCGAGTTATTCAAATTTCCATTCTACATCTCAAACTTTATTTGAAATTTTTTAAAGTTGAGTCAAGATGAATTGGATTTTTTTGAGTCGAGTTGAATCGAAAAATTGTATTTTTTTCGCGTTGAATTTTGGTCATCCATACTGAGGAGCTAATAGATGCCATCTGGATGCAAATTGCAGTGCGAATGAGTATTTTTTTTTATGAATATTTGGATCTCATTGTAGGTGGTGAACTGAGCAGGTGTGGAGCAGAGCTGAGCACAGATCAGTAGGAGACAAAGTTAAAACAAAAGGAAGGTAACAGGAAGGAGGGCTGTAATATCTTTAAACCAGATGTATCGATGAAGATAAAAACCAACATTGCATCCACTTGTTAATATTCTGGAGCGGTGGGTCCAGTGGGCCACACCAGCTGCTGACTCCTTTCTCTTTCCCTCAGTGTTTCTTGTTTCATAACTTGTTAACTTTACTTTCCAATATTGTTCCCACATCCCCAAGCCTGCCGATACGATGAGGATCCTGGATTTGTTTGTTGTTGCTTCCATGCCGATTCTGAAGGTTCTCCTGGTGACAGCACTCGGTTCATTTCTCGCCCTGGAATGTACAAGGAAGCAGATGAATAATGTAAGTCCAGATACATAGGAAATCATATTCTTAATCCCATCAACTTGTTCATACTTGTTGTTGTTGTCTTTGGATGATCAGGTTGTGTTTTTCGTGTTTAATCCTGCCTTGGTGTCTAGCAACTTGGCCAAAACAGTAACCTTTGAGAGCATGGTTATGTTGTGAGTTCAGTACTGAATTCTGATCAGTTGTTTCGGGTGTTGGATAGTTTTGGATTCAATATTTGTGTAAATACGCACGTGGTTCATGCCATTCAATATCCTGATGACGTTTATTCTGGGCACAGCAATAGGATGGGTACCGATAAAAATTACAAAGCCTCCTCAACATCTAAGAGGTCTTATATTGAGTTGCTGTGCAGCAGGTATATCCCCGTGTATGAAGTCATACTTATACAAACACCACATACATATATATGGACATGATTAAGGGTGATAATGAGCTTGACCCGCTAGCAAGCTACTCGAATTCGGTTCGGTTAAAGCTCAGCTCGAGTAAGCTTGACTCGAGAACTTAACAAGTCGAGCCGAGCCAATCCAAGCTCGACTCAAAAAACTCTTGAACAGGCTCGAAATAATTATATATATATATACACACACACTCAATATGCACTAAAGCAAATTAGGCAATATAATGTTGCTGCCGGCTTGCCACTTAGAGGAGTCAATAGCCGAGCCGAACTCAAACTGTCCATTTTGGGTTCGAGCCAAGCCCGCTAGTATAATTTTCAAGTCGAGCCTATTCTGGCTCGTGCTCAGCTCGGCTCGTTATAACCCCTAGACATGATACACTTACTCAATCTAAAAGCTATGATTTTAAATTATTGGATGAATGTAAATTTACGATTTAAATTGTCTACTTCTCTCTTTTTTACCCTTAAAAGTCTCTTCATTTTAACTTTTAACCTCAATCATCAATTACACTTATCTAATGGTCCACAATCAATGTAAAACTAAAAAGTTTTACACTATATAACTAGATTTTATGAATTCCCTTAATTATCCATATAAAACCAAGTAATTATCTTTTGGGTTAATTGGAACTTAAACAGGCAACGTGGGACACATACCCTTAATCGTCGTTCCAGCAATCTGTTCGGAGAAAGGCAGTCCCTTTGGAGCTCCTGACATTTGCCATACATATGGAATGGCTTATGCTTCACTTTCCATGGCGGTATAGTAATTAAATCTTTTATTTTACATTATACTGTGTTTAATCATCTGCTTTTGATTTAATTCTGTCGTTAATTCGGTCATAGCCAAAGCCATTAACTGTCTCAAACAGCTTATCATCGGATACTTCAGATTGGAGCCGTTTACTTATGGTCCTTCGTATACAACGTAGTCCGAGTTTCCTCGGCCAAGGTAAACAAAGAAGTTAACGGAGATGATTCGAGTGGAGTTATCAAGTCTAACGCCACAGGGGGCTCGCCATTGCCGACTTCAGGCGATCAAGAAAATCACTCCGAAGTTCTGCTTCCATCCAAAGATTGCTCCATCTCTTTGTATACGCACGAATTGTCGTTCGCATGTGCCAAATCGAAGGGAACTGTCAAGGTTACATGCCAGCTCCTATATGTGTCTTGAACCTCTCCCTTGTTGCAGCCATCGATTTCATTGTCTGTTTTGTTGCAGGTATCAGATTTTGACAAGGCCTGGCAGTATTTCAAGACAATTGCACAAAAACTCAATCTGAAGGCTGTGTTTGCACCTTCAACGGCTGCCGCGGTATCCACCTCGATCGCTTTAATCACTTCTTCTTCCTGGTCTACAAGTACCAAACATAAATATTACAACTTGTGACCGACCGACTCACCGGCCTCGTTGTTTTTCTTGCACAGTTTGTTGGGTTCGTTATAGGTCTAGTTCCCCAAACTACTAATAGGTGGCAATGCTCCCCTTCATGTGGTTCAAGACTCTGCTTATCTGTTGGGGTTTGCATCATCTATAACTTCCCATCATTCGCTAATCCGATTATATTTACCTTATCCGGTTTCATTTTAAACGTTTGATTCGCAGGGACGCCGCCATCCCCATCGTGACCCTGATAGTGGGAGGAAACCTCCTAAGAGGTAAGTGGTAGCTCGACACATTACATGTTCGTGTTAGGCTTATTCGCCTACTTGAAATTTCAAGTGACATTGATCAGGTTTGAAAGGACAAGGTGGCATTTGCAAGTCACTGGTAATCGGGGTGATTGTTGTTCGGTATGTTATCCTCCCATTTCTGGGCATTGCCATCGTAAAGACTGCGGTCCGGTTCGGCGTGGTGCACTCGGATCCATTATATCAGTTCATTCTTCTGCTACACTACGCGCTCCCACCAGCAATGAATATTGGTAGGCAGCTGATTTGGTATGATATAATGTTATTCAAGTATGAATGAATATAAAGAGTTTTCATTTTGTTTGGCATAGGCACAATCACCCAATTATTTAGAGCTGGAGAGAGCGAATGCTCTGTTATAATGCTGTGGACATATGGGTTGGCCTCCATTTCACTTACACTGTGGTCGACCGTGTTCTTGTGGTTAGTGGGTTAATTAACTGTTAATTGGACAAAAATCATGTCCCTTTTCGGTCTTCTTTTCTATGCCCTAATACTAAAAATTAAAATTTAAGCCCTAAATTTTAAACCCTAAACCCTAAAAATTACATTCTATCCCAAATTCCTTAAACTTCAATCCTAAAACCTTAATATTAAACCTTAATCTTAAACTCTAAACCTAAATTTTTAGTGTGAGAGCATAAATATATAGGGGCACCGAAGAGTGCATAAGATTCTATTCTTGTTAATGTCCCTTCCTATTATTCTCAAAGTTCCCAATAATTTTGGACTTGTAAACATGTTATTGCAACCTAGCTAATTGTCTTACCATGAATTCTTTAATGTATTGTAATACGTAAGACTTCAGAATATCAATTAGAATTCTACACTTTGGTCATTCTTTTTGTAATGTATTAAAATTTAGGGTGTCTATTTTTCCTGATCTGATCCGATTGAGTTGAATTGAGTTATTTTTCTTTTTGATTGGGGATTGGAGCGAGTTTTTAGTTAAAATTTTTGGGATCGATTTAGATTAAATTCATTTTGTCCCGGTATTTTTACTAGATACTTTTTTATTTTATAATTATTTTTATTGAAAATTTAATATTTTTGTTAATTTTTCTAATTAGGAACAGATTTAGTTGAAATTTTTATTAAAATTTTAAGATCGAATCAAGGTGACCAAAAACTCACTTAAATGTATGGTAATCGGTAAGAGTTCATAATATCGATTAAAATTATACACTTCAATTTCTTTTTTTATGATGTATTGAAACTTGTTGTTTGACCTAGTGACAAGCGTTCTCTCCTTAACTTAAATTAAGAGTTTAAACCATGAAATTAACTAGGTATTATGTGAGTGTATATTCTTTTTGAATAATAAACGGTGCAACTGGTACCGAAATGAAATTTACAACACTGGTCAGACTTGTATTAGTTTTGAGTTTTAGACTTGTATCAGACTTTTTCTTTTTTACCGATTGGTCCTGTTACCGGTTTGATGTTTTGTATTTCAACTTCTTTTCAATAATATTATGATCAGCATTTACGGTTAAAAAAATATTTTAATTTATTTTTTAAATAAAATATTTGTTTTATTTATTCAAGAAGCAACAAGTTGCTACAAAAAGCGTATATTATTCAACAATCCAACATCCTTTGTCCTCCGTTTCAATAACTTGTGTAATGTTCAACTGAAATGAGTTCTGAATTCCATATGCTAGAAACTTGCAACTTTAAAGACATATTCTTTTAGGCATGCAATTCAAAGCAATCAAATTATTTTTATTCAATTTATAAATTTAATCCAAATAATAATTATATTTCAATTTTAAAAGTTATTTATAATTACGATGGTAAAAAATTGACAAATAAAAGGTTTTAAATAATTTTATTTTTAACAATTAAAAAGCAATATTATATATGTCAACCAAACATGTAACGACCCGGGTTTCGGGTTAATAATTCGGATCTTGAATTCGGGTTTGAGTATCTTGATGTTAAGGATTTAAATTGAAAGAATAGGAACTTGGAAGATCAACTTTGAGAAAATTGATGACCAAAATTGAAAGAAATGAGATTCATAATTTTAAAGTGAAAAAGAGAAGAGTTGGACTCTTTAATGAATACTTTACCCAAAATATTTATGAAAGCTTTTACAAGCAATTGATTTGAACCCTTGGATGAGGATGAAATTGACATTTTTATTTTGGGCCCTTGAATATAATAGATTTTATATTTAATTTTAAAATTAGTAGGAAAGTGAGAAAAATGAACAAAAAGTTCATTCTTCTCTCCCATGTTGGACGACAAAGAGAGAGAAAAATGAGATAAGAATTTCAAACTTTATTTTTAAATTTCTTCTATTTCTAGTTGGATTTTCGCTTAGCTTGTGAAATAATAAAATGTTTCTCTTCACTTTCGCTTTAAGATGAGTATAATATTGAGGGTTATTATTTGGGTTTGAGTAAACCCTAAAATCTTCATAGAATTCTAGAATGAGAAAGCTTAGAGATTTTTGTAATAATAGTAAATTAAATATGTTTGGGATAAAATGATGAATATTTGAGTTGGGTTTTAGATAAACCTTAAAATATTTTATACAGATTCTTGAGAGAGCTTATTTTGGGATTTAAAGAGGATTTTGATTTTAAATTGGATACAAGCTTAGTTTAGTTAATTAAATTCATTTAGTTACCTTTATTAATTTTCAGAAGGATGGTAATTTAATTTGTATTTGGTTGATTTGTGCAAGAAAATTGGAAAAGTTTCCCATTCAATTAGGGAGATGGAAAGTTGAAGGTAACATTTTGGAAAAGTTACCTTTAAAGTGCTTCTTGTTTTTTCATAAAAATAATTATTTTACTTTAAGTATGTTGTAATTTTTGGGTGTTTGAGCATGTTGGCCATTGAATGATCTTCTTGTTGTCTTGCTATAAAAATGTCGTTAAAGGGTCTTAAAATGAGCATAAAAATCCTAATAGACTTTAGGAAGCATGAAACTACACTTATGGGTCGGACTTTGAGGTTTCAAGTTGAATCTCGTAGCTTGGGAAGCTATTTTTGGGCTTCAGTACTGGTACGCGGGAGGTCCGTACAGGTACTTGTGGGTTTTATAAAATTTTAATAATGCATTTTGATACCGGTACGGTGGGAGCGTATCAGAACCCAAGTTCTATGTATCGGTACGGTCGACCTAGTACCGATACGGGCTGACTTTTCCAAATTTCAGTAATATATTTTGGAATTGGCAAGAGCAATCGAGTACTGATACACGTAAATTAAACACCGGTACACACTGAACTGTACCGATACCCACTAATAAAACTGTCCAATTGTGATGGATTTTAATGGCTATGGATACCCTTATCGGGCCTTTGGTCTTTTCCTGCCTTGGTTGAATTATGGTTGTGGATGCCTTTATCGAATGGTCTTTTCCTGCCTTGTATTGTTGTATACGGGCCTTGTAAGCCTTTAATTGATTTTATGATTGTTGGTATGAGATTTGGATACCCAAGTATGGTATTGCAGTACACGTGTTCTCAATGCACTCGATGTCTAGGTGGTCCCGAGTGGCATTCACAATTCGATGTCTAGGTGGTCATGAGTATGTGGCATGTGCTACTTGATGTCTTTGTAGTCTCGGAGGTGACATGATTTGGTGCACGATGTCTTTGTGGTCCCAAGTATGTGGCATGCACCATCCGATGTCTTTGTGGTCCCGGGTGGGTGGCATGATGTAGTATTCGATATTCAGGTGGTCCCGAATACTCGTGTGGCATACTCGATGTCTAAGTGGTCCCGAGTACATGCGTGAATATTTAGGAGGTTCCAGGCTAAATAGGTTTGACTACCACAGAGTGGTAATTGTTGTTGATTGTAGCATGCATTTTACCTCAAGGGTTAGCATAGATAGACTGCTTAATTCATGCCATGTTACTCATTGCTTATATTGCATGCTTACTTTTATGAACGCCACGAAGTAGAGTAGAGTAGACATGTACCACTAAGCTTTGTAAGCTTAACGTGCGAATTTGTTGTTTCCGTGTGTAAGTTGACAGGTTACTCGCTTGGAGGAACACATCGACGAGGATTTATCAATACCGATTCAACTTGAGTACAGTACCTTGATTTTAGTAGTTGGGCTATGTATCCATAGAACCTTATGGTAGTTGGTCTGTAACTACAATTTACCTTATTTTGAAAATATAATATTTTAAATTTGTACGAAGCTCTATTTATTTTGGATTTGAATTTATCTATGAAAACTCTTATTTATGACTTGATTTACTTTTGATTTATGGCTAAACTTAAGGTTTTAAATTGGACGAAATTTTACGGGTCGGGTTAGAGGTAGCCCAAATGTATCGTCTCGGATCCGGTGGGATTAGGGTGTTACAAAAGATATGGTATAATGACAAAAAATCATTTAATTTGGTTGATATTAGGTTTTTTTATGGTAAACTACACCAGTAGTTACTCAACTATTATCGTTTTCTTATTTTGGTCACGAAATTATTATTTTTGGCAAAACAAGTCACTAACATTACATATATATTTTTTATTTTGGTCATTGCCAGTTATGTTTCCGGTAAGCTTTAACGGAAATGGTGGTGTGACCTGGTATAATAACCATTTTAGTCCCTCAAACTTATACATTCTATCAATTAAGTCTCAATTCAAAATAATTCAACAGTTTTTTAGGCAAACTCCAAAATTTCCATTTTCCTTCTTCAAAAAGAAGAAAATTCCCAAAACTTTCTTCTTCCTCTGACTTTGCCAGTTCTTGTAGCTTAGGAAATATCTCCTCCTTAAGTTGTCCACAAGATGAGTTACGAGTCTGTTTTGAAAACAGTTTCATTCGACCATGTTGTATATTCACAACAGTTAAGTAAATATACAGATAACATAAAGCAACAGAAACTACGAAATTTGCAGTTACTGGTAACAAATAAACAATTAATCCTTTTTCCTCTTCTTTTTTCACTGTAATTCCTAAAATAATCCATATCCGAAATAAAGGTAGCAATGCCTCAATAGAATCAAGTTGACTAATTGAACTTGAACATCGTAAGTTTAATCACCTTACCAGCTCAAACCACTTATTATGTTCAAGTCACAGAAAAAATCACAAGCTTCACTGAAATAATTTCCCAAAACAAGAGACTCTCATATTAAGAGTTGTGGATTGGTCACAGTAATCACAGAGTCATCTCTGTAATTGGTTATTATTCCTCTCAATTCATCAGTCATTCTTTTTTGTTTTGGTGATTTAAGTATCAGAAAACTTAGTATAGAAAGTAAAAAAAATGTTGTTGGAGCTAAGTTGAAAGAGAATGAAAGACAAGAAAATTTTTAGGATTTTCTTTTCCCCCTTTAAATATAATCTCATTGTCGCAGAGGAAGAAGAAAGAGAATGAAAATTTTGAGGTTTGGCCTAAAAAAATTGTTGACTTACTATGAATTAGGACTTAATTGGTAGAATGCGTAAGTTTTAGGGACTAAAATGGTTATTATACCTAGCCACGTCATCCTCTCCTTTAAAACTTATCGGCCAGCGACCAAATTAAAAAATATATGTAACATTAATTACAGTTGTGTCAAAAATAATAGTTTAGTGACCAAAATAGAAAAACAATAATAGTTGGATGACTACTGGTGTAATTTACTTTTTTATCTCGTATAATCACTCTCCCTAAAAAAATTGCCATCACATTTATGACTAAATAAATAATTATAGAAAAACAATAAAGGTAAACTATATAAATGATCACTAAATTTTTAGGATGCTTCCATTTTGGCTACTGAACTTTTAAAACTTGTGTTGCAGTCACTGAACTTTTAATTCGCTTTCGATATGGTTCCTTCGTTACCTTCTGTTAGAAGCTACTGACATGACACATTAGTTTTAATTTTTTTTGAATAAAATAATGAGTAACCTACACCGTTCATCACTCAATTTTCTTATCACTTCTATTTTGGTCAGTGAAGTTTAAATTTTTTTAATTTAATAACTCAACTTTCGAATTGTTCCTATTTTGGTCACTCTCGAATGACATTTAAACTATTTTTTAATGACATTTAGAAAATATCTTATATTAACAGCTTAAGCATTCTAAAAGTATTTTTTTTATTTTAATGACATTTAACTATTTTCTTTAAGTATAGTGTTAGGATATTTGTTTTGATATAATAATTGAACATTAGTTTTGGACTAAATTGAAAAGATTTCAAAAATGATTTTAAGTCCAAACAACTTGAAAATATTTTTGATGTGTTTTCAAAAGGTTTTTGAAAGGCTTCAAAACGATTTTAATAGCAAAGCTTGTAAAACTAAAGTATCCGTACCGATACGGTATTGTCTGTACCGATACGCCTTAGGGTTTTTGCTTTAGGAATTTTCCAGTGTTGACATACCGGTACAGATTCATCCGTATCGATACGGAGGGGTCGTCTCGATAAACATTGAGGCGTATCGATAACCCTGTGTTTTAACTATCCCAATGGCTATTTCTATGACAGGTCATACCGATACGCTACATAGGCATACCGATACGTGCAGGTTGATCAATGTTCAATGGCTATTTCTATAAGAAGGAGCGTATCGATATGCACACCCGCGTACCGATATCGAAGGCTACATAAAAGGAAATTCAGCATGGAAATTATCCCCAATGGCTCCATTTGATCCCCAGCGGTCTCCAACAGCTAGAAACTCATTTCACACCATAAAAGAAGACCTTGAACACTTGAATATGGTTAGAGAACATATCCAAGCAAGATGATCAAGAGAATTTGAGTCTAATTCTTATTTCTTTATTTCTCTTGTACATAGTTTAGAGAGTGCTTCAATTGTATATATGCTTACTCTTTCTCGTGAGCTTTAATCTCTGTAAACACCCACCTAGTGAGGTTTATCTTGTTTACACAATTACCTTGTAAAAGGAGAGGTTCTAGTTTAGCCTTAGTAAAAACTAGAATGGTTCTATCTTAGCCAGTAAAATATAGGGTTGTAAAGGTTTCCTCTTGAGCCTGTAAAAAAGGAAAAATTCACAGTGAATTGGTAAATCCTTAGTGGTGTGCTAAGGTAGTGGATGTAGACTCGGTTGGGTAGTCGAACCACTAAAAAATCCTTGCGCAAATTGTCTACTATTTTTATCGATTTTAGCCAATTCATCAAAGAATGAAAATCAACCCTCTTGACGGTTTCAAGATATCAATTCGAGCGTGCTACAAGCCTTTAATATAGTTTCAAACTATTATAAAAATATTTTTTGGGTAAAATACATAATAGTACTCCAATTATAAGATATTTTTTGTTAAGTCCATCGACTATGAAAAATTACAAAAGTCATATGACTTAAAATAACTAACAAATTGATCTTTTGTTGTTAAAATTTTAACTGCAAATGATGTGACAATTAATAAATTTACATAATAATAAATTTAGTCCTCAATTTTTACATTTTATTTTAATTTGGTCCTAACTCTAAAAAATTAATCATCGACATTTCAATATTGCATTAGTCTAATCCTTAATTCCCTCTTTTCTTCACTTTGTCTTCCTATCTACATATTCTTCGTCAATCCAATCGCTATAGAACTTAACTTAGCAACACAACTATCACAAATAACTCCTCGAAACACAAAAAACTTATAAAACCCTGAAAATGTCCTAACAAACCAACTAAATCAAAACAAAATTGTTGCTTCACACAATCAATTGTTCATATTTCATGACGCAAAATCAAAGAATGCATGAATTGAATTGATTTATCGGTTAGTATAAACTCTGATAGTTTGAATATTTCATATTTTTATTTAGAATAAAAATTATTTTCCTTTTTATTGATTTTAAAATTTTGCTTTGTTTAATCCTATTTTAGTTTTTATAGTTATAATAATATTTTTAATAATTATATTTGAATTTAATTACTGATTAATTATTTGGTCGTTTGTATTTTGAGAAAAAAAACTATATGTCAAATATATTTTCATTTCTAAAAACAAGTTTTCATTTCTATTAACCAAACGCGATTTCTGTTTTTGAAAAATTAAAAATGATGATTGTTCTCTAAGAAATAAAAAGACTATTGAATATTCGAGTGGCTGAAGCAGAAGTAACTACTTTCGTAGTAATAAAAAGAAAAGCAATGACTGGGAGCGAACTCCATGCAAATATGAAGCGAATTGATACAAGTTATCCCTTGGAATGAAAGACAATTCTGAATCAACTTTGTTTATGAACAAGGAAGCTATAAGTAATGCAGTTATGAATCCCATGGAGTGTAACGACCCGAATTTCTGAGTCAACTAATTGGCGTTGACCAGAGAAATTGACCCCCGTGTTGGTTGGGTATTTAAATCCTTTTGGGCCAAGTTTGGGCCTTGTTGGATAAGAATTTGGCTATGTGGGCTTGATGGGTGATCATTTTGTAGTAAAGGTTGGGGGTTTTATGTTGGGATTGTACCCTTGTTCAAATAAAAGGTTGGTCTTCCTTTTATTGTTTTTGTCTTCACGTGGACTTTAAGGGGGACCACCTATTGGTGAGATCACCATCCCACACTATTTCTTCATCTCATTTTCTCCATCCATTTTCTCCATAGAAACTCCATAACTAAGGAGCTTAAAGACCCAAGCTTTGGTGCTCATTTCTTCTATCCAAGATTCAAAATCAAAGTATGTTAATCACCATTCCAAGAGCTTCATGAAAGTGGTATTCATTTTTTAAAAGAGTAAGTTTCTCTTTAATGGGTTTTTGTAGGGGGTTTTCTCATGTTTTAAATATTGATAATCTGTAGTTAAATCTTCTCCTATCTTTTGGTTTAAGTTTGATTCGTTTCCTTGGTTGTGTGGCAAAAAGGAGGTGTCTTGGGGGTTCATCTAAGCTTGATTTAATAAAGAAGTTGAAGAGTCTTGTTGGGAGCTTAAATCTGAGGTTTATTGCTAAGGTTAGCACATCTCTAACTTCTTGATTCTTGAATATCTTAAAGTAATTATCTTGCTTGATATTGTGGTTAAGGTTGCTAGTTTTGGTGTTAAAGTAGCTTAGAGCCTTTAATGGTGAAATTCAGATTAGTTGTTAATATTGTGTAAGAATGGTAGAAAATCACCCTAATTAACTCCCATAAGATGTCGGATTAAGTTAAAGGGTTAAGGGTTACGTTTTAGGGGTTTAGGAAGTAATTTCCCGAGCCTTTGAAGCTATTTCTGGGCTTCGGTATCGGTACGCGAGAAGCCCGTACCGATACCCTATGTTATTTTTTATGAACACATGAGAATTTTAAAGGGTGTATCAATACACCTAATGAGGGTATCGATACCCCATGTTCCATTGAAATTCCAGTAGCTTAAAATGGTATTAATACGCGTGTAGTCGTATTGATACCTAGAGTGTATCAGTACGTGGGGTTTGTGTATTAGTACTTGGTCAACGGTCAACCCTTCTAGTGAAGCTGAGTATTGGTTCGCCTAGAGTAGGTATCAGTACCCATAGGGGCGTATCGGTACTTGATGTTGGGTATCGGTACCTACTAGGCAATTTGCCCGAAAATTTTGTTTTGAGTTCAAAAGACTTATAATTCGAGGGTTATAGCCCAATGGGTTTTAAGGTGGTAAAATAAATAGTAAAATTGAGAAACTAGAATTTAACCCTCTCGATAGGCATAATGTGTAATAACCCGATAATTACGAAAGGGGGAATTATTATGATAGAGATCCTAGAGATTGTTTGGTATCATGCCATGGTGGCATTTACTTAATAGGTTGGCTAAGAGCCACTTACCTCTTGGTGAGGTGTATGAATGCTTGGGAAGCATGTTTTTATCTTATGTTTATTGTAAAGGAATCTAGATGTCCTAGAGTCAGTACTACGATACTTATATAAGGGGATACATACTTCGGGCTGTGTAAGCAAGTACATTCGACGTACCCATGGGCTGAGTGATCTGGTGTGGTTAGAAACCTATATGTGGCTATGGTGATCTGGATAAGGTAATAAACTCGAGAGACTGAGTGAGCTTGAGTAACCTGATAGGTTAAGTGACCTAAGGTAAGGATTACTTGTGGCTAATGTAATCCAAGTATGTCTAGGACGTATCTGTGGCTATGGTAATTCGAATATGGTCCATTGATCAGACGGTTGTGTGAGAATGGGTAAAGTAGGGTTTCGTTGGCCATTATGTGAATGATGTATGGATGCTTGTATGTATGTTGTATGGATGCTATAGATGTTAGCTTATGAACCTTATAATTGAGTGATCAGGGTATAACATGTATTAACTCGATGGGCTGAGTGAGCTAACTCGATAGGCTATGTGACCTCGAGGATGGTAAGGCTTTGTGGAATCATATAAGATTTGTTATAGATTAAATGCTACCTTGTGATAGGTGAATTAAGAACTCTAGCTAGGGTAAGCTAGAAGATGATCTTGAGATAATGAAGCCTTAACTTCGCTCTCTAAGGTATTTTATCTTGCATGCTTATTTTATGATATTCACAAATTATGGTAGAGTATAAATATACCTCTGAGCTTTGTTAGCTTAGCGTGCTGATGTGTGGTCTTTCCGTTCGTAGGTTGACAGGTCGCCTTTGGGGGAGCTCATCACTGAGAATTTCCCAGCACCGTGGTTGCTTCAGAGTACAGTACTTGTTATTTTAGTTTGGGCTAATGTATTTATAATCACCCAAATCCGTCCAGCGCTCCTTTTTTCGGTTTTAAAAAATCTTTTTATTTAATTTATTTTTTGTTTGTAAAACCTCTACCCGATTTTAAAAAATATATAGAGTCACCACCGATTATTTTTAAAATGGTAGACCAGACACCAAAATAAAACCAGAGAAAAAAATCAGGTCCGAGAGTCGGTTACAGACGGGGAAAGATTAGCACCCCCACACTGCCCAAAATTGGTACCTAGCCGATTATTTAATGTCTTGGTATTTGGAATTACTAATTCGATTAAAATTTAAAATAGGATTCTTAAATGCCGAAAATATTGAGAGAACCGCACCCCTATGCGCCCGGGACATGGTTTCTCGTTTTCTTAAAAAAATTCGAGGAAATCACATCCCTATACGCCCGAGATACGATTTCTCGAGGTTTTAATTTAAAATTTAAAATTTATTTCTTTTAAAAATCTTTTTAGATGATGTAAAAATACATGTATGATGCGAACAAAAAGATAACATGTAAAAAATATATTTAAAAATATAATACTTAAGGTAAAATATATTTAATATTTATATTTATCGAAAATATGTCTATATATAAAATTAGTGGTTTTTATGTATATTTACAAAGATAAGTATTTATTATTATTTTATATATATACTTAAAATATAAAATTTAAAGTAAAATATATATGTATTATTTATTAAAAATGTACCTATATATATTTTGAGTATTTTTATATACATATATTTATTTTACAAAAATAAATATTTGTTATTATTTTTATATATATGATAATACTATACTTCACTTTTTCAAATATACATAAAACCTTATACAAAATATATAAAAGTATTAAAATATATATAAAACATATGTATATATCTTATATATGATATCAATATATAATATATTAACTACTTTATACAATAATTATAATATATTATATACATCTAATAATAATAATAATGCATGATTTACACTAATATGCATAAAACAACATGAATATAAAAAATAAGGGCTAAAATGCATGGATTAATAATTTACATGGCAAGAAAAGACATAAAATGGGACTAAAATGAAACAAATATAAAACATGAGGAAATAAATGTAAATTAATGGAAATAACAGGCTGAAAAATAAATGCTAAAAATATAGTGACCGAATTAAAATAAAGCATAAGTTAAAGGCCACGAAAGAAACAAAAAAAACACTTATGAAAAGCAGAAGGACCAAAAGTATAATTATCCCATGACAATAATAAAAGCGGGAAGGAAGAGGAGGGACTACTTGCGTAATTATACCATTTTTAAAAAATCGGATCCTCCCCAGATATCTGGGTCACCGCATGGATCGGGCCTTAAAACTACGTCGTTTAAGGGTTGCCGGTTTAAAACATATAGGGTTTATCATACATGTTGTTTTTTATTATTAAAATATATTTAAAAAATAAAACCCTAAACATGCCCCCTCTCTTCTTTTTCTTAACTCCTCACCCTCTCATCTAACCTAGATGGCGGCGCCGCTCAAAAGGGGAGCCACCGCTCTCGGCCGCCGGCTTTTGCACGCTGTTCGTCGGCAGCTCGGCGTCACGGCAAGGGCAAGATGGCTTCGGCGAACCCACGGTGACTCAGGTAATATTTGAACCTTTCTTCCCTTTTTTTAGATCAAGAAAAAAAATAATAAAAACAAAGTTTTGATTTCAAAACTAGAAAACCGTTTTTGTTCCTATTTGATTCGAAACCAAAAATGATGAAGATTGCTCTTTCGTTCTGGAATTTTTGAATTTTATTTCACTCAAAAACTCTTACAAAATTTTCCTTTCTACATTTTTTTTGGATATGAATCCATTTTTACATTTGTTTCCCCTTCGGTTTTATAACCGAAATTTTTCCTTTAAAAAATAACAACTCCCCCTTTTTTAATCTGTTTGCAGATCTGGTATTTTATGGGGGAATGGTGACGGCCGGATTTCACAGGATTGTATGGGTATGGCCGACTGATATGGTGGTTGGGGAAATAGGGTAGGCTATTTTATTTTAATTTAGGGTTTTTAGGATTTTTTGGGTTTAATTTTAGGGTTTCAACTAGGGCAGATTAGGCTAGGTTTCTGGATTTAATTTGGGTTTTTTTTGGGTGGCCATAGATGAACGGCGGCGGCGGCTGATAAAGGTGGCGGCGGTGGCAAATGTAATTTTAGGGTTATGGTTTGTTATATTTTTTGGATACTGGGTATTTGGGTCGATTTTAGGTATTGGGTTCAAGTTTGGGCCAGGTTATTTTGGATTGGATGTAAATGGGTCCGGGTTTGGGTTTACATGCATCCTACTATTTTAGTTTACAGCCAAAACCAACCATTTAAACCAAACCAAATGGACAGATGGGGTTTAACATTAACGTTTTGAAACTTTATCGAGTTTGATATATACATGATTTATTCTTCATTCTATAAAATCAAAATATCAAAACGGGAAAGCTTTTAGATTTTATATCAGATAGACATTAAACTTCAAAAAACTAAAATGATATTTTTATATAGATATATATTGAAAGGGCAAAAGCTTTTGATTATTGAGGGGGGGGGGTTCGTTTTTGAAAAAAAGTTTGATTATTGAAATTAAAATCTCAGTGCTTGATGAGTAACAAATTAAATAATAATAATAATAATAATAATAATAAAAGTATACATTTGCGGTGGAAACAAAAAGTTTTTACATTTACTTTTAAGGTTTATGAATTTAGATTAGAGTTAGTTTTAGGGTTTTATTATTTAAGGGTTGTGGTTAGAATTTAATGTTTAGGGTTTAGGGTAACATATTAAGAATTTAAGTTTTAACCTCTAAACCTTAAATTATAACTTTAAACTCTAAATTATATCCACAACCCTTGAATTCTATACACATAAATTCTAAATCTTAGACATTAAACTATAAATATCAAAATTAAAATATTTGTGAAAACTTTTTATTTTACACATTGAATTAATACACATAATAGTAACCCTTATTGAAAAGAAAGCGACTAAAAATACTATCAATGCCCATAAATAAAGTGGCAAAAACTCAAAAGGAATACTGAACGTAAATTGCATAAGTACCAAAGTAAAGAAGACGTGGCTTCACAACGACCGCCTTTTAAGCAGCCCATCCCACAACCATGTGGCGCTGAGTTGCCCGTCCATCCAACCTACCCAGTGTCATTTTGCTCGTATAAATAAACCCACCAATATAGTCCAGCCAACTTACCCTTCTATCTTCACATCTTCTTCTTCTTCTTCTTCTCCTAGTACTTGCACCCGCAAATCCCAACTCAGCTTTCACTATTTCAATCTCTCTTCGTGTGAAAGGAAGATTACGTGGACCTAACTTCTTAATATCCCATCACATCTCCTTCAATCCACCACCGATCCATGGCCAAAACTTCCGTGGAGGAGATCAGAAACGCCCAAAGAGCCGAGGGTCCAGCAACCATCCTCGCCATTGGCACCGCCACTCCTCCCAATTGCGTTTCCCAGGCTGACTATCCCGACTACTATTTCCGTATCACCAACAACGAACACATGATCGATCTCAAACAAAAATTCAAGCGCATGTGTACGTCTCTCTCTCTCTATATATACACTTTACCTACGTATATAGCATATGGAGTACATTTTACTGCTTTCCTTGGTATAACCATCATACAGGATGAGCAATATATATAGCAGGTAATATGGTGCAATCTTTTATAGAGTTTATGTTTTTATCTTTTCTCAACAGGCGATAAATCTATGATCAAGAAACGTTACATGTATCTGACTGAAGAAATTTTAAAAGAGAATTTGAATATGTGTGCCTATATGGCTCCTTCTCTGGACGCGCGCCAAGACATAGTTGTTGTAGAGGTTCCTAAGCTGGGGAAAGAAGCCGCAACAAAGGCTATCAAAGAATGGGGTCAGCCGAAATCTAAGATCACACATCTCGTTTTCTGCACTACTTCTGGTGTAGACATGCCTGGTGCTGACTACCAACTCACCAAGTTGCTAGGACTGAAACCCTCCGTGAAGAGGTATATGATGTATCAGCAAGGTTGTTTCGCTGGCGGGACCGTGCTCCGTCTCGCCAAGGACTTGGCTGAAAACAACTCGTGTTCTCGTGTTCTCGTGGTTTGCTCCGAGATCACGGCTGTCACTTTTCGCGGACCCTCTGACACGCATTTGGATTCCCTAGTGGGTCAAGCACTTTTCGGTGATGGTGCTGCGGCTATCATCATAGGTGCCGACCCTGATACAAAAATCGAACGCCCGCTGTTTCAGCTTGTATCAACTGCTCAGACAATCTTACCGGACTCAGATGGAGCCATTGATGGACACTTGCGTGAAGTGGGTCTCACTTTTCATTTGTTGAGAGATGTGCCGGGCTTGATCTCGAAGAACATAGAGAAAAGCTTGGTGGAAGCCTTCTCTCCAATTGGCATTAGGGACTGGAACTCAATCTTCTGGATTGCTCACCCGGGTGGCCCTGCTATACTGGACCAGGTGGAAGCCAAACTGGGTCTTAAAGAAGACAAACTGAGGGCGACACGGCATGTGCTGAGTGAGTTTGGCAACATGTCGAGTGCATGTGTGTTGTTTATCTTGGATGAGATGAGAAAGAAATCCATGGAGGAAGGAAAGAACAGCACCGGTGAAGGATTGGAATGGGGCGTCCTGTTTGGATTCGGACCAGGTCTCACTGTGGAAACTATTGTGCTACATAGTATGAGTATCCCAACTCAGGCAACTGATCACTAACCGATCTCTCGCCCAATGATTGGATTAAAAAAGTTACTAATAAAAAGAGGAAAAATTAAGAGTTAATTGTTTGGTGTTGGGGAGAAATCGAAAGACAAAGCAAAACATGAAATCTCTGATGCGATGTTTACCTATTCTATCTATGTGTACGTGTAAGAATAATATGAGTTTGATCATTTATTTACTAAACCAAAATGTGGTTTACTTTTTTCTGGAAATGAATTAAATTGAAACAAGTGTTTTACCTGCCGGAAGAATATAGAAAAGGACTCCGCATCTATATTCTGTAACCCTGCGATTGCATGATTTTAATACAAGTTGTATTGGCTGTTGGCCTCTTTTACATCATCTTTGATTCTTTTCTTCATTTTGAAATAGAAATCTTTTACTTTTTTTTGTGACATTTTTATACCTTACACTAAAAAATTTATAAATTTAAGAAATAAGCATAAATTTTCTAAGTATTTTGTCATTTAATTTATGTTAATTTTCTAGATTTTCTGTCCCTAAAGAAATGTTTGTCCACTCAATTATCGATGAATACCTTATTTTTTAATTTATCTTTTTTAGAAAAAATCTATTGGTAATATAGTTTAAATCTAAAATATATTAATTTGACTAAATTATGAAGATTGAGGATCAAAATGATCCAAAACGTGAATTATTGTCAAAGGTGTAGAGAGTTAAATTTGTATCTATTTTGTGAAAGATGGTGTTTTATTAAAATCAATTTATTAAAAATGTAAATTAAGAAGGAAAAATATTTTTTTTTTAAAAAAGTGAGGCTATGTTTGAGCAGATGACCGGTTTAAAAAAATATTTATATATGAGGACCCTAAAGATACGGCTCTTATTTATGTTTTTGGTCTAAATATTTTTTTTACAATTTTTATTTAGTGTTTTAGTTATTGTTTCATTTTGTATGAGTTCGAGTTTTGATATTTACTTTTAAAATGTCAAAAGTTCACTACTTAATCAAAAAATGTCTACTGAAATATTAGGGTTACAATTTTATTCTACTTTGTGTTTCTATTTTACTATGAGTAGCTAGTAAGGACGAAGCCATGTTTAGCATGGGAGGGGCTTTTGACTCTCCCAAACATTTTGGTACAATCGCAATTGAGGTATTTTTAGTTTAATTAATAGTGAAATAATGTTTTTGCCCCTACTAATTTTTAGATTTAAAGGCTTAATAAACATTTGTTCCCCTCAATGTTTGATCCTAGCTGTGTGACTCTCATTTATAATTTAAAGGGAAATCAAACTTTTGATTCTTTAAAATTTGTGAGATCTAATTAGTTTTCTTCTTATTTTCCATTCATCAGCATTTAAAAACTTTTGCTTTTATTACAAATATTCAGGTTTTTTAATACATAACTCATATATCATAAGATATTTGCCTTATCATTTAGAATTTTTAAAAGGTGTAATTACTTAAATATTTCTAATATTTATGATGAATAACATGGTTGGGTATAAATTAGATATTTTGATTTATATTATGTGGATATGTAATGCAGTCTAAACGAATCTTGTTTATGCAGGCTACAGACGGCAAAATGCAAGGGAACAAACAACCTTAACCTCCTAAAATTGAGAAAATTGCTTCAAAATAATGAATTTTTAACTTAATTCATAGGCAAAAATTCACACACGTCCTCTAAAAAAAATTAAAGTTCAATTTTGACTCATCTAAAAAATTATAAATTTTTAATTTATATTATATGGGTACGTGATATAATCTAAAAGAGCCTTGTTTATATATATGTTTGCTGGCTAAAATTGACAGGACCACCAGTGGTTTTGGTCCTACTAAAAGTCTAAAACTAAGAAAAATGCTTTCAAGTCACTTCAAACGATAATTTTTTAACTTCACATTCCCTCCAAAAAAAAAACATTCTAGTTTAATTACATTTTTTTAATTTGGACCGATTCGTGTCGCATACTTAATTTTGGTAGATAATTTCTCAGTGAAAATTTTCTGCATATACAATGCCTCAAACTTAAAACCTGCTTAAACGATGTCAAGCTGCTTACCACTGAACTAACTCGTTAATTGTTTTATTGTCTCTTTTATTTAGCATATTGTTTTGCTAGGAATCAAAGTTTATTAATAAAAGTGGGCACATCACATCGCCAATAAAACCACGAAGTCCTCAACAAGCACTGATCAAAAGCATCAAATCTTCGTCCAAGAAAATATGCTCTACAAGCACTCCCATTGGTAACAACTCGTAAAAGATTGAATCTTATTTGAGAACTTAACCTGGTCACAAATTTATAATTAATTAATTTTTAAAAATATACACAAAACAAAAGTAAAAAAAATCTTGTGGGGAGGACATGAGCCCCTCTCATAACCCACACGAGTTCGTCTGTGACCATGGTTGAATCAAATAACTAGTTAACACTCTCTTCAACTTATATAAGGTGTAAAACTTTTGACTATTGAAACTAAACTTAGTGTTTGATTTTTTTTTTTATAAAAAGAGATGAAATTACTTCAAATAACATTCAAGTTAATTCGTACCGTTGTGTTAGTACCAACGAACTGCAACCACGCGAATAACCAATTACGATTCTTTGCGAACTCGATGTGCAAACGCTAATTCAAATCACGTGATGACGCATATGGCTCATATCGACACCTGAACCACAATAATTTATTAAGGACACTTGTCTTCCCCGTTGACAAGTGTCCTTACCTCTTCCAAGTCCATGTAAGAGGCCATGCATATCCAAATAGGGCCAAGCCTTCCATAACCCCTACCTGAGCTAAAAAGATTTCACCAGAACCATGCCTCTCCTCCATCCAAAAACACCGTCCGACCACCCCATCAACAATGCTGCGGTGAGCGTGGACCGTGCACCTGCCTTCAGGCTCGAAGGGCTCCCATCTTTTTCAAAGCAATCCTCGTGGAATCTCTGTCCTAAAACGATCCACCCCGTTGCCTTCTTCCAAGTCGTCCATAGCTTCTCCGGCAGCAACTTGTTCAGAGCAGAGATTGATGGCTTCCATGTTATTAGCACTTGAATCGCGGGCTAACCCAGTCGAAATCCCACCGCCGATGGCCGAGTTGTTCAGCAAGGAACAATTCCCCTTCTGATAAGTAACTGATCGGATAAGTATTTGGTTGTGTTTAAAAAGCTCTTTGTCATGGTATGGTTCATCTTGTTCTAAATTCTAAAGCTGTAACCTTTCCGGGTTTTTTTTTTAAGAAAGAAGGGGAAATTGCTTATTTCTTGATTGTAAGGTGCGAAGAATTGATAAATATTTGTTCAAAAGAAGCGGAGGACGAGAAATGGAGGTTAGATCTGAGAATAACGTACAACAAGTGACGTCCTACAAGTTTCCAAGTCAAGTAATTCCTAGGACCCGCCTTCAGCCGGATTTCCTGGATCGCGCGTCCTGCTCTTAATCTTCAACACTCTTTCCATGCCCCTCCTCCTCTTGCTCCTCCCATCCCTCTGGTAGCAAAGGTTTGTTTGGAGTTCCTCCTTTACCGGCTTGTCCCCTGTTTTGGGAGCATGGTCGTTTGTCTAAAGATGAAATAGAAATGATTACCATTTTGGTCTTCCTTTAGATTTAATATGTAACTACTATCTCAGAAGTTCAGTTTTTATGGTTTGCCCCTGCTTGATATGTGTATTAGCATTATGATGTCATCACATTGCCTTCCCTTTGATATACTTAACAAAAATTAAAACTGATAGGCTAGTAGTCCACTCCTGACTCCAAAAGTTCAAAGCTAAATTAAATTATTTATAATGAAACATATTTGCCTCTACCATTGAATGCCACGCCGCTTTCCAGAAGCGCGCAAATTGAAATGAATGCCACGCCGGTTCCCAAAAGCGCGCGAAATGAAATGAATGCCACCAATTCTGCTTTCCAGAAGCGCGAAAATTGCAATGAATGCCACCAATCCAACTTTTCAAAAGCGCACGAATTAAAATGAATGTCACCAATCCTGCTTCCCAGAAACGCGCGAATTGAAATCACTACAACAAATTTATTTATTAGTGTCATCACTTAAAATTACATTTACATCACCATTTGTATTTTGTGACATTAAATTTGATGTCACGGTGTTCATCACGCTAGGTGCGCCGCTAAATGTCTAGCGTAATGATGTACTTTTTTCTCATCATGTATTGTTGAGCATATAATGACGCTAATATATAACGTCACCTTATAATTTGTATTCAGTAAAAACCATTTACATCACCAAATGATATAAAATCTTATCGTTAATTATTTATATCGTCACGAATAACACAATAATTTCATTGTATAAGTGACGAAAAAACATCGTCACAATGTTTCGCTCGTAAATAACGAACCCACATTTATATTTCGCTCGTAAAAAACGAACCCACAATGCATCACACTTTGAAACTAATTGGAAAGCAAGTTTCGTTAAAAAAAAACCTCATTTTGTGTACTTAAATGCCTAAATCCAAGACTACCCTGAGACGTTGGTTGACAATGCACCTCCCAATGCACCAAGTGAACTCCTTTGCCATCCGGGGAGCTACCCCAAACAAATCTTTTTATCAGAGGCTCTAACTCTGACAAGTTTTCTTAGGTATTACCGCAGATTGCATTGTATAGATAGGTAGCGCAGCAAGTACAGATTTCACCAACGTGATTCTCCCTACAAGTGAGAAACTTTTAGCCCCCAACCCGACAGCTTACTCTGGACCATACTGACCAAATAGGCATAAGATGCTGACGTAACACGGTTATGTAATGATGGGAACACCCAAGTATCGTCCTAAATCCTCAACTTTCTGGAATCCAAATGTTCCACTAGTCTCCTCCCTAACATTTGGAGGAGTATTCTTAGAGAAAAATATTGTCGTTTTCGAGATACTTTATGCACTGACACCTCACAAAAATGATCCAACACAGGATGTATAACCTCACACTGTTCCAAATAAGCCTCAGCAAACAAAAGTATATCATCCGCAAAAAATAAAATGTGAAATACTTGGAATCCGGTGAGAAGTGCGACAAGACCAATTTAGCTCATCAATTTCAATCTGAATGGCCTGCGCAAGTCTTTCCATGCATAACACAAACAAATAATGTGAAAGAGAATCACCTTGTCTAATCCAGCGCGATGGCCGAAAAGGTTCTGTCTTTGACCCATTCTAAAGAATCTGTGATGAGACAGAAGACACACACTGCATAATTAAACCACACAAATGACCCGAAATCCCATTGTCGGCTAAAGTATCTTCTATAAAGCTCTACTCTAACCGATCATAAACTTTCTCCAAATCAATCTTTATTGCCATCCACCCTTTCCCCCCACTTTTTTACTTATAGAGTGGATTATATCCTGTGGGATAATAATGTTATCCGTAATTGCTCTTTCAGGGACAAGCTAGTCTGATTGTTCGAGATCCAATCAGGCAGAAAGGGTTTCAAGTGATTAACAATTATCTTTGTAACTACCTTGTATGCCATATTACACAGGCTTATCGGCCTGAACTGACTGATCCACTCAGGCGTAGACACTTTGGGAAAAAGAACAAAAAAAGTCTGGTTAAGATTCGTGGGAATGAACCTTCCTGAAAATACGTTGTACACATCTACACAAGGAATCCCCTACTATGCTCCAATTTTTCTGGTAAAATCCCGCTTGCAATCCATCAACTCCAGGGGATTTGAAGCTTTCCAATTCAAACACAGCAGCCCAAATCTCATAAACAGTCATGGCCACACTCAACGAGTCCAACGTTTCACTTGAAAGGGTTGGGAACCGACCCCTAACCGCATAGTTAGAACGAATCGAACCCGACGTGGTAAACAGGTTACAATAAAAATCGCGCACCATAGTTACTAATTCAGTAGCATCGGAACACCAACTACCATCCCCTTGCTGCAATGCAGAAATCTTGTTCGCACGTCGCCACGCCAATGTGGAATTATGAAAATACTTTGTATTTCTATCGCCATGTAACGCCCATTGAGCATATGCCTTTTGACGCCAAAAACTCTCCTCCTGCTCAAGAATATCTAGGAACTCCATTTGCAATTCAGCTTTTAGTTTAATCAGATAATCATTATGGTGTCGCATAAGAACTTTATCAATATCCCGCAGTCGAGCAAGCACCCGGAAGACGAACCCATATTATAACGTGCAAGGGATGTTTTTTCATAGTTGAAAAAACATCGACTCAATTGTTGCACAGTTAAATAATTACCAATAAATTGTCTACGAACCAGCAGATAAAACATACACATAATCTCGCCCATCCTCAAATCGAACCAAAAAATAAATGTTCTCCAAATGAATCAGTTGTAGATCACCAAAAGGTTTCCACAAAGTATAGATATGTGCCAATAATGTATTATATCCGATAGCTTGCCCAAGGAGTCGGACAATTAGCGAATTTCGCATACTATGTTCAATCTGATCATGCACCTTTGTAGAGAATTTAATTGTCGGATAAACCCCGAAGTCCACAACTATGCAGTCTTCATCGGACACAATTATCTCATCCATAGAAAAACCACCACCAAGTCCTTCCTTATCATCCGAGACTAATTTCTTAGCAGCAAAGGAAGCATAAGAGGCTTTAGCCCCAGCAGATGCAGAGGGACGTGCTACATCATCACGCAACTCACTAGACCCGACAGCCCCACACACATCTTCCATCCCCTCCATATCAATGTGCATGGCAGGTGTATCCTTGAGAACTTCATGATTACTTCCCTTTTTGGCTACCTGCTGGTCCTCCAAGGCAATCGGAGAGCCAGGCCTTTCCAGTACCAGCGGCACACCCAAGTGATCCGACCCCTCCGGTGGCCGTCCACCCGCAATCCCGCAGTGCATCTCATTAGGGTTACTAACGTCGTTAGGGTTTCTGCTGCTCATTGAGAGAAGAATTTCTATCTATTACAAGGACAAATAGTTTTTGTTCCTCTTCATATACTCATTTTATGTGTTGTTACAGCTAGGTCCTTTTATCTCTTAGAAGTGGTCACGCTTTACATTATCATAAGTAGATACCATCAAGAGTTTTCTAGTAATTGTTGCATGCTTAAACATAATTATATTATGGGTCTATTAAGTGTACATGTTAGGTGATTGTGCCCTTAATTTGTAATTTAGTCATTCTTGATATAAATTACTATAAAATCAACGAAAATATTACACATATGATCTGTTATCTTTATATTAATATATCCTCAAATAATTTACATGTAAGACAAACATTATAAGTAAATACAGCCCATTGCATGTTTATGATTATAAATGTTGTAAATAATAGTTGAGTATATATGTATCATTAAACTTGTAAAATTTAATGTTCAATGTTATTGTTTTCGTACGCATGTTACTTGATTCGTGTACTAGTCAGAGGAGCATCATTGTAAGGGAACTTAACATCTATCCACAGTACAATATGATCTTTAATTTTAGTGGGCACTTATATCCATAGGACTCTACTACATTTTATGTATGTGAACTCTATATTTTATCATACGACGTTAATTAGTTTATATCTTTTTTGAGCTCAAAACATGTGTTTTATGTTTATTACAAATGATATTTTATGATTATATTCGAAGTTAAATGATTTATTTATTTATTAACGATTTAAATTGATAAATGGTTTGGATATAGTCTGATGTTGTTTGGGTGATCCATTGTTTTCGGTGACCCAGTATGACACTAGCAGATCCATTGAGTGTTATTGGTCAGATTTTGGGTGTTACAATCACTTAATTTACACTATCATTTAAATTCAAATGCAAATATGATATTACGCTATTATGTTTATATTTAACAATAATAACACAACGTTAAAATTCATTGTTTAAAAAATAATTTTTTTAAACAATATTTTTTAACACAACGTTAAAGAGTGTTGTCTGATTTTTTTTTAAAATAATGATTTTTTTTCATTAAAAAAATCATTGTTTGGAAAATAAACCAGACAACACTCTTTCCAGTTTATATAATGTGTTAAACTTTTGATTATTAAAACTAAACTCGGTATTTTTATATAAGTAGAAAGTTTTTACATTTTAAAAAGCAAATGTTAAAATTAAAACCCATAAAATAGATAATATGAACATTTTTAACTTTAGCCAATTAATATATCTTATACTAAACTCAATTTTCGATGATTAACAAACTAAATAATGAAATAATAATTGCCGGTGATCCTAAATTTGAACAAAAATCTTCTGTCATTTTTCGATGCCCAACACAAAAAATAAATTCCAAGTCATAATACAAAAATTTAAATCCTAAATAATAAACCCTAAACCCAAAAAATATACCCTACACCCAATTCCATGTACTCTAATTCTAAACCCTAACACTAAACCTATACTCTCAATCCTAAACTTAACTTTTTAGCGTGGAGACATAACTAGAGACATAAAAAATTATGATTTCTATTCCCTAAATCCATGAGATCTCCACTTGCCCATCTAAAATCCAACCAACCATGATCGCAACTTAAAATATGTAAGTTAATATAAATTAATCAGAACTTAAAGCAAATAATTCAAATAAGATTAAAACCACTTGTGTGGACAGATATCGGAAAACCAACCTTGAACTATAATGGAATCCAAAACAAAACTAGGCAATAATCTCGTGAACTTATGTAAAGAGTTTTTTCTCTGCGGCCAAAAACTTATACTTCATAAGGTGTTAAACGTGATGATTAACAAACTAAATAAATATTTACTTTACCGCCCATCCCACATCCACGTAATACCCCACCATCTTCATATATTGTTCTCTCTTTCCTAGTACTTACAGTTACACCGGAAAATCCCAACTCAACGTTAACCGTCGCTTTTGTTATTTCAATCCACCACCGATCCCATGGCCAAAACTTCCGTGGAGGAGATCAGAAAGGCCCAAAGAACTGAAGGTTCAGCAACCATCCTCGCCATTGGCACCGCCACTCCTCCCAATTACGTTTCCCAAGCTGACTATCCTGACTACTATTTTCGTGTCACCAACAGCGACCACATGACAAATCTCAAACAAAAATTCAAACGCATGTATATGTCTCTTTCTCTCTATATACATATATATATTATTGCTTTACTCGATATAATCATTATACATGAGGAGAACTGTATATGTAACATAAATAGTGCAATCTTTTAACATGCGTCAAATTAATCATCAAGAAACGTTATATGTATCTGGCTGAGGACATGTTAAAGGAGAATCTGAATATGTGTGCCTACGTGGTTCCTTCTCTGGACGCGCGCCAAGACATAATGGTTGTGGAGGTGCCTAATGTCACAGACTGAAACTTCTTCAAACTATCCGTGTGGCGTTAGCACTCCCAAACTATGCTAACAAGCCTTACTTTCTCACAAACGCAAAGGCTAAGCAAAGAACTTGAGAAGATGAGAATGCTTTGAAAGGTAAAGAGCTTTGTATTAAGCTTTAAGAACTTTACAATACTTTGAATGCTTTGGTTTTCTTGGATGGTTTACAAATGAGGGAGTGTGATCCTATTTATAGGCCTCCACCTCCTTAAGAGATGCTTCTAGATAATCTTAGAAAGTGGGAGATATTTACATATGGTAGAGAATTCTAGAGAACTCTACTGCTATCTATACATGTCCCTAACTATCTATAATGTTCTAGAGAGTTCTAGAGTCTTTTGGAGTAGTCATGATATTTCCAAAGTCTTCCTGGGTCTTCTAGGGCCTTTCGGATGTGTGTAGGCTTTGGTAGAACCTCCCGAAACCTTCTAGAACGTGATAGCTTTCTCTTGAGATGGATGTAGGCCACTCTAGGCCAATCTAGATGCTTCATTGGTGCTTGCTTGATACAAAAACGCCCAAGGATGTTGGATTAACCTCCATTGAAGTTGGAGAATGGTGGCAGGGTGTGACATTCTCCCCCACCTAAGCTCGCGACACCCTCGTCAATCCTTCATTGAACTGCTGGATTTGGTCATTGAATTGCCAAAGCGCTTTCTCAGACTCCCAACTTGCTTCAGTGATGGGCAGGCCCTTCTATTTGATGAATTATTCTTTGTAGCTAGGCCTCTCCTTCGAATAACCTGATCAGCTAGTACTTCTTCTACTTCTTTTTCAAATGAAGTGACTACGACTGTGGGTACTCGTTTAAAAATCCCTCGAGAGGGTTCATCTACGTCTTTATAAAAAGGCTTCAACAAACTCACATGGACAACGAGATGAATCTTTAGTCTCAGTAGAAGCTGGAGCTTGTAAGACACTTTGCCCACTCGCTTGATAATCAAAAAAGGTCATTCGTACTTGTGCACTTTTTGCAAGGTCTTAAACTGTTGGGGCAAAAGTTTTAGCATGACAAGATCGCCTTCTTTGAACTCCAAGTTCATCCACTTTTTGTCTGCCCACTTTTTCATTCTTTTGACAGCTTTGTGTAATGCCACTCGAGCTAGCTCGATGTGCTCGTGCCATGACTTTACAAATTTGAAGGCTGCCAGGCTCTTCCCTTCGTAGCATGTGGCAAGGGAGAGCAGTGTGGTTAGTTGTTGTCCCAAGATGATCTCAAAGAGACTTCGATTGGTGGCCTCACTTTACTGCAAGTTGTAAGAGAATTGTGCCACATCTAAAAGCTTGGCCTAATCTCATTGATTAGCACTTACATAGTACCTTAAGTAGAGCTCCAAGAGTGCATTGACGTGCTCCGTTTGCCCATCTCTTTAAGGGTGAAAGCTGATTGAAAAGTTAAGGTCAGTCTCTAGCATCTTGAATAACTCAGTCCAGAACCTTCCAGTGAATCGTGGGTTACGATCACTAACGATGTTGTTCAGGACGCCTCATAACTTGACCACATTACAGAGAAAGAGTCTTGCTACCTCCTCTGCAGTGCAGTCAGGTGGTGCGGTAATAAAGGTAGCGTATTTGCTAAATTGATCCACCACGACCATTATGCTTCCAAACACATCGGACTTGGGTAAACAAGTGATGAAATCCATAGAGACGCTTTCCCAAGGCTTCTCTAGTATTGGCAACGGGTCCAGGAGCCCACCTGGTTGATGTTGGACCACTTTGTCTTGTTGGCACACAAAACATGTATGTACGTACTCCTCAACTGCATCTTTCATTTGAAGCCAATAATAAGTGGTCTTTAGAAGAGCAAGTGTTCGTCATATACCTGGGTAGCCCGCCCACAAGGAGTCATGATACTCCTTGATCAGCTCATTTCGCAAGTTGGCCTACTTTGGCACATAAAGACGGTTGCCCACAAGGAGTCATGACACCGTCGTCTTGCCTTCACTTAACAAGGTAATAATGCTTCGGGCAAGTGGCTCTTGTTGCAAGCCTTTTTTGATCTTTTCAAGTAGTGGGCTGGTGATTTGGCTGATGCTTGCGATCTTTGCCTTTCGACTTAGTGCATCAGCGACCACATTTGCCTTGCCGGGTTTGTATTGCAAATCATAATCAAACTCGGCTAAGAAATCTTACCACCGAGCTTGCTTGGGACTTAGCTTCTTTTGGGTCTGAAAATAACATGTGGCAACGTTGTCAGTCAGGATCAAAAACTTTAACCCAAGGAGGTAGTGTCACCATACTCTAAGGCAATGAATGATGGCACTCATCTCTTTTTCTTGAACGGTGTAGCGCCTTTCAGTATCGTTGAGCTTCCAACTTTTGTATACAATTGGATACCCATCTTGCATAAGAAATCTTCTAATGGCAAAGTCTGAAGCACCAGTGTGTAGCTGATGGCTCTTTTGAAGTCTTCAAAGGCTTCTTGACAATTTGATGTCCATACCCGCGACTTGTTCTTCTTTAAGAGCTCAGTTAGCGGTGTAGCTCTCGCCGAATATCCTTTGATAAATTGGCGATAATAATTCACCAACCCTAGAAAAGATCTTAGTTCATGTACTTTGGTGGGCGGCTCCCATTCTTAGATGACACACACTTTGCCATCCTCCATCATAAGTTTTCCATCTCGGATCTTGTGTCTTAAGAACATTACCTCGGGCTTAGCAAAAGAATATTTTTCCTTCTTGATGTATAGGTGGTTATCTCGTAGAACCTTGAGCACTTCCCTTAGATGCTCGACATGCTCCTCTAAGGTGTTTCTATACACCATGATGTCGTCAAGGTAGACGACTACAAATCGATCGAGGTAGGGATGGAACAACTTGTTCATCAAGGTACAAAATGTGGCTGGGGCATTAGTTAGTCCAAAGGGCATGACTAGGAGTTCGTAAGAACTGTACCTTGTGACGCATATTGTCTTGGGCTCATCACCTTTTGTAATGCGCACTTGGTAGTACCCCGAACGAAGATCTAGTTTTGAAAAGTAGCGTGCATGACCGAGCTGATCGAAGAGGTCCAAGATCAAAGGAATTGGATACTTGTTCTTAATGGTGATCTTGTTAAGTGCCCAATAGTCGATGCACATTCGCAATGAGCCGTCCTTCTTCTTTTAGAATAGGACTGGAGCCCTAAAAGGTGCTTTGGAGGGTCGGATGAACCCTGCATCAAGTAGCTCCTTGAGTTGCTTCTTAAGTTCTGCCAACTCAGGTGGTGCCATCTGATAGGCACTCATGGCTGGGGGCTTTGTGCCTGGTTCTAGCTCAATTTCATGGTCCACCTCCCTCCGTGGTGGTAGCCTTCTCGGCAACTCTGGAGGTGTAACGTCCTTGAATTCTTCAAGCACTCGGGCTACTTCATTCGGTAGATCATCATTGCGCTTTAACTCCTCGTCATCGTATTCGTTAAAGATAGCCAAGTATTTTTCCTCATTCCTCTTTATGCTCTTCTTGAACTAAAGTGCGGAAAGCACTTTAGTCTCATGCTTGGTGGCCCTGGCCGTCGGTACCACGCAAGCCTGGTTACCATCCATTATGCACATACTATTGGCGAACGGTATTGGAATTGCTTTAACTCGATCTAAGAATTCGAGTCATAAGATGAGTTTGAAGTCATCCATTGGCACTATTAAGAGATCTATGTCTCCAAACCATGTCTCGATACTGGTCTTGACCCCCTGAGCTATCCCTGGATGGGTTTCGCGGCAGAGTTAACTGCCTTGATCGATCCTCCACCCCTTGTTGCTCTAAGACCTAGCCTCTTTGCTTCATCAAGAGAGACAAAGTTGTGAGACGCACATATGTCAAGCATGGCTCTTGATACTTTCCCATTAATGGTAACGTCCACATACAACAACCCTTTGGATTCGATCTTTGGGGAAGATTGGATAACATTGAGCAATTGCATGAACCCATGTATGCACTATCTTTGTCTCTATTGACATCACTATCTTCTTGATGCTTCGCTAGGAACGAATTTAGGGCTTGGCGTTGCGGGCACTCCTGAACCCAATAATCACTATCATAAATGAAGCACTTATTGGATGGTGGTCTTCTTGTGCCTCGTGAATCCTTAGACTTGCCCTTATCCTTACTCTTCCATGAGGACAGATCTTTGTGCTTAGATGGTTGTCCTCATGGTGGACCTCCTTACGTTGGATCATATCTCCCCCACCTTTGGCTTGATTGTTCTTCTTATCCTTCAGCTTGGTGGTGGACTCTTTATGGCTGGTATAGTCAATGAGGCTCTCGTCTGTGGCTATAACATCGACAAGGTTTTACACTCCCCGATGTTTTAGCTCAGTCTTGGCCTACGGTTGGAGTTCATCCATAAAATTGAAGAGCGAATCCTTTTCGGAGAGATCAGGGATCTCGAGCACCAAGTTGGTGAAGTCTTTAACATAGTCGCAAATATTCCCCGATTATTTAAGCCTTCGTAAGTGGGCTTTCGCCTTAGTCTAATTTTTCTCCGGATAGAATTGCCGTTTAAGCTCCTTTTTAAAGTCATCAAAAGTAGAGATAGTGCACATACCTTTCTCAACATCTATGCGCCTTCTCCTCCATCATAGCATGGTGGTGTCAGTGAGATATAGAGCTGCGGTTTAAATTTTAGAGGCCTCCTCCACAATGCCGACAACTCAAAGATATTGTTCTAGGCCGTATAATAAATTGTCTACTTCTTTTGTGTTGCGTGATCCAACAAATGGCTTTGGCACCTCGACGCTTCTATTCTCGACTATGGTGCTTGGCCCTGCCGTCATGGCGTGCTTGCACAATGCAACGTCACCTTGTAATGCCTCAAGCTGGGCATGAGTGTTGTCAATCTCGCGATGGAAAGAATAATGCAACATCGAGAGCTCCCCCAAGAGCAGGTCACGGATTTCTCCCATCTCTTATCGCATGGTCTCTTCTAGCTTGACCATCATGGCCTTCATGGCCGTGTGGATCTTGGCATCTTCTGCCTCGAGGCCTTCAACCTGCTGGTAAAGTCCGTCCACTTGGGCACCCATACCCCCTACGCTTTCCTCTACGTAGGTCATACGAGACTCAAGGCTAGAGATTATATCCTTAGACTTGGCCCGTGACCTTGTCGTAGTAGGATTGACGTTTCCTCACGCCCTCGTTGTTCTTGCGTGATCTCTATATCAGTCGAGCCACCAACTTGATTCTTGCCAGTTTTTGCCATGTCTCGAATGTCGCTCTGATACCAACTGTCACGGATTGAAAATTCTTCAAACTATTCGTGTGGCGTTAGCACTCCTGAACTATGCTAACAAGCCTTACTTTCACACAAACACAAAGGCTAAGCAAAGAACTTGAGAATGTGAGAAGGTTTTCAAAGGTAAAAAGCTTTGTATTAAGCTTTAAGAACTTTACAATGCTTTGAATGCTTTGGTTTTCTTGGATGGTTTACAAATGAGGGAGGGTGGTCCTATTTATAGGCCTCCACCTCCTTAAGGGATGCTTCTAGATAATCCTAGAAAGTGGGAGATATTTACATATGGTAGAGAATTCTAGAGAACTCTACTACTATCTATACATGTCCCTAACTATCTATAATGTTCTAGAGAGTTCTAGAGTCTTCTGGAGTAGTCCTGATATTTCCAAAGTCTTCTCGGGTCTTCTAGGGCCTTCCAGATGTGTGTAGGCTTTGGTAGAACCTCCCGGAACCTTCTAGAATGTGATGGCACTCTATTGAGGTGGATATAGGCCACTCTAGGCCAATCTAGATGCTTCCTTGGTGCTTACTTGATACAAAAGCGCCCAAGAATGTTGGATTAACCTCGGTTAAGGTTGGAGAGTGGTGGCGGGGTGTGACACTAAGCTGGGGAAAAAAGCCGTTACAAAGGCCATCAAAAAATGTGGTCAGCTGAAATCTAAGATTACCCATCTCGTTTTCTGCACTACTTCTGGTATAGACATGATTGGTGCAGACTACCAACTCACCAAGCTGCTCAAATTGAAACCCTCCGTGAAGAGGTATATGATATATCAGCAAGGTTTATTTGCTGGCAAGACCATGCTTCGTCTCGCCAAGGACTTGGTTGAGAACAACAAGGGTGCCCGTGTTCTCGTGGTTTGCTTCGAGATCATGGCTGTTATTTTCGTGGACCCTCTTACACGTACTTGAATTCTCTAGTGGACCAAGCAATTTTCGGAGGTGGCTCATACAACTATCATTGTTGGTGCAGACCCTGATACCGAAATTGAACGTCCGTTGTTTCAGCTTGTATCAGCTGCTCAGTCAATCTTACCGAACTCAGAGGGAGCCATTGGCGGACACTTGCATGAAATGGGTCTCACTTTCTATTTGTTGAAAGATATATTGTACTTAATCTTGGAGAACGTAGAGAAAAGCTTAGTGAAAGCCTTCTCCCCAATTGGCATTAGAGACTAGAACTCAATCTTTTGGATCGCTCATCCTGGTGGCCCTGTTATACTGGACCAAGTGACGTCTGTTATACTGGACCAGGTGTTGAATGAGTTTGGCAACATGTCGAGTGCATCCGTGTTGTTTGTCTTGGATGGGATGAGAAAAAATCAGTGGAGGAAGGAAAGGCCAGTACCATTAAAGGGTTAGAGAGGGGTGTTCATTTCGGTGGTCGTAATTAATTTAATAAATAAATTTTTACTGATGTAACATTATGTCATGTCATCATTTATTCACACTTGAACATATTACCTTAGTATTTCAATTCATGAGGACTAGTCTAGTTTGTGAGAAATATTAATCGGCAGTCCAGTAACGATTTTCATCCAAAAAATAATCATTTTAAATCAAAATAAAATATTGACTGAATTGTTAACTTGACATGGCCAATGTAACTCCCTTAGCCCGGTCTAGCCGAAACCATACTAAAAGAGTCACATTAGGTTTGCCGAAGTAAACCCATTCTCATAACCTAAACCGCTCCCATTTTTTTTGTTTTTATCTTGTTTAAATGTATTTTATTATTGTCCTAAGTGAACATGCTTCAGCGAAAACTTTATATTAAAATCAGATTGCGAAACAGGGTTCATTTGCTGGACGACTCACATTAGGGACCAAAACATAATTTCTACAAATTATATGGTTTCTCATATTAAAGATTACCAATCCTTAATTAATTCAATTTCATGCTCACAGGTTTAATTCCAATCTAAAACAATCATCCAAACTTGTCCAATTACATTCATAACAATCAGGGACTAAATTGTAAGATTCCCAAACTTCAGCAAACATGATTATACAAAATCAACAGAGCGTACCGATACCGGCAAGCCCGTATTGATATGGTCTAACTAACATAACGACTATCTGTATTGAGACTCGTATAACCGTATCGATACGATGTGTTAACCCGCCCATGTCGATACGGCATTGACCTCGTGTATCATTACGGCATGTTAAAATTAAATGGATCATTTCGGTATGCTAACCTGTGTACCAACACCAGTGCATGTCTTTCCTTAAGGCGTACCGATACGGTGACTAAGAGTACTGGTACCCTATGCTTAAATCCAACGATTTAAGCCTCAACCAGACCTCGCGTACCGATCCTTGGGTACCCGTACCGGTACGCAGAGGCCTGTAATGATATCTAGGTCTAACATATGACTCTTTGGCTCATTCCAAACAACATTAACATGTAACTAAACATCATATAACATCATTAACATGCTTAAACATCAACATACCAGCATTTTAAGCCAACCTAACAAGTCTAGCACAATCAACCATGAAGTCTATAGGCATGCTCCCTAGTCCACATCCAAAACATAAAACCATCCACAACTCAAGCACTTTAAGCTACTTGCAAGTCCAAACCAACAATTACAACTTGCAAAAACGTAGAGTTCATCCAAAAACCCTCCCAAACAACATTCTGTGGTTCAGTATGCATGGCATTAATCAAGGCATGGTAACATAAATGTAAACATGAATGCATGGCATGACATGGCATAAATGTGAGGCAACACACACCCCCAAACCAAAGATGTGCATTGTCCTTAATGCATGAAAACAACACATATATACAAATAACAAAAAAAATGCATGAACATGTGAAATGCAAAAGAATGAAATGAGTTTAAGAAGGAGATGACTCCCTTGTGGAGACTTCCTTTCATGTTACGCGGGTTTTTCTCTTGATAAATGTCCCACAATCAGGGGCCATTCTTTTTCTTCCTTTCATGCTTGGCTTTGAGGCAACAGTGGAAGCTCCAATTTTCTTGATAATTTGTATTGGCTCCGACACGACAGAAGTGGCGGTGGCATCAGACGGTGCAAGCATTATGGCAGGTTTCTTCTAGACTTCTTTTTTAATTCTAGCAGTGTTTATGTATTGGCAGATTCAACTTGAACTGGTAAAACTCGGGCGATGGCTTCTGAGTGTGTCGGGTTATAAACTGAGTGAGGGCTATCTGGTATGGCATCATCGCTGGCAAAGAGCTCATCAGGGAATTTAAGGAAGGTTGGCATAACTTCTGGAGACATGCTCACAAAGGTCTCCTTGATAGAAATATCCATGGTATAAATGTAATGCCAGAGCTTGACATTTCGCTCCTCAGCTCTCTCCAATTTTTGGAGAATGATCTCCTGGCAGTGGTGGATCTGGGAGAGTAATGCCACTGAACTAGCTGGCATGGGGGCATCAGGCTCTGCCTTCGGCACCTTAAGCTTGGGCGTTGATTCCTTAGCCTTTCCTTTGACCTTGTCTTTCGACTCGGTGGTAGTGAGTTACTTCTACAGGACGGCCGCGATTATTGTTCCCTTAATTATTTAGGCTTTATCCGTATCAAGCTTGAGCATACAATGTTGCATGCAAATGTTAGAAATTAACAAAGCGAAAAACAAACTACCATTACCTCTTTTAGCACATTTACAAGTTTCGTTGATGATAATTCGGCCTACACTAATATTTTGGCCCATAATAATAGAGTGCAAAAACGCCAGCCTCTCTTTCGAGACAGTCTCATTTTAGGTAGTTGGCATCAGATTTGCCTTGATAAAATGGTTATATCCCCTCGGCTGTGATTTAAAGGCCAGCCATTTGACCGTCCGGTGACTCTTGGACGACATAGTCCATGCAGTGCTAGGTTCGCACAAATATGTCAACATCTTCTTTCTTTTGGCAGTGTTCATAGAGTCGACAAACTTCTGGTGTTCATCTTCTGTACCAGCCAACTTAAATATGATGTTGATATACCCTTCATCGAAATGTACACACGTACCTCGAATCGTCAAAAAGGGTGAATCTTCGGTGATAAGATGGGCATAGAATTCTTGGACAATGTTGGGGTAAACGTCTCCCTTCTGTTGGCATAAAAGCTTCCACTTGTACTTGGTTACCACCGATATGAACTCCGGGGTAAATCCAAAGTTTGGTTTATGCTTGACCTCAAAGGTTTTCTCGTAACATAATGATCTTGAAGCAAAATTGTCGTCATGCTTCTTGTGGATTTCTTCATTGAAGAAGATTTTGAAAGGAGTCGATGAAGAAGCCATTAAAAAAGTTTGAAAATTTTGAGCATTTTGGACAAAAAAGAGAGTGAATCTTGGTGTTTTTGATAAAGAAAAAAGGAAAAGTGAAAAGTTTTTAGGTTTAGAATGGCTAGTGTAGATGAAAGATAAAGTGGCCGACTTAAGAAGGATAAGGGTTTAAGATATAAGGATGATGTGATAAGGGTTTAAGTGATAGGGCAGGCTTAAAAGTGGAGTGATAAAGCGATATGATTAAGTTGAAATTCAAATTTTAACTTATCACTTTGGGCGGCTAGTGTAAAAATTCAAAGGAAATTTTTCACTTTTCATGGGCCGAGTTTTAATCAAGCCTTGGGTAAATTTCTTTTTTCCAAATTTCTAATCGCCGCATGCCAACCCTTGCCTTGGCATTGTATATGGTACACAGAATTCTCCCAATTTGCAATCGCCGCTTGCCGGGTCCCTGTCTCAGCAATATACCTGGCACATTAAGTCTGCATATTCTCAAAGAAAACCTCTCAACACAGAAAAATCAAAATAAAAATAAAGAAAGAAATGAAAATTACTAAAAAAGGAAAACATCTAACCTACTATTTACAAAAATTACACACTGATGATGATCACTGAATCTCTACCAGGAGGATAACCTCCTTGGCATTCCTCGGAGTGTCTTCCAAATAGTGTGTTAGGATGATCAATCAATGTATATGGGGGCCAAGAGGGAGGTGAATTGAATTTTAGACTTTTGGAAGCAAATCGAAAGAGATAGACAAAAGGGACACAACGATTTATAGTGGTTCAAGCTTCTAACAAGCTCTACGTCCACTACCTTAGCTTCCTACTAAGGATTTTCAACAATTTCACTATGAAATTCTTCCCCTTTTCTAGGCTAAGGAGGCAACCGTTACAACCGATCAAAGCTTTCTACCCAAAGCTTGATCAAAGATCACTCTTTTACAAGAAAGAAGTTTGGAAAATAGACAATATCCTCACAAGGTAAATATTTGCCCAATATTACAAGAACACTCAACCCCAAACTTGAAATAAAGATTACAATGAAATACAAAAGTTGGGTACAAGGGTTTGACAATAAAAGCTCAAAGGGTTGGATTTTGCTTGATTGCTTGAGTGTTGATCAAAGTAGGTTCGTTAGTTGTTGCAGCAACTTTGGAGTATCATATTTATACCATCTCATTGATTTCTATCCGTTTGGGTGGTTGGAGTATTGAATATAGCCGTTGGAGGGCTTTTTTCCCGCAATAAATGTTGTCTGCCAACCAACCGTATTGATACACGAAGACCCGTATCGATACCTGTTACAAGAAAAATATAGCCGTTGTGTATATGCGTATCGATACGCGGGAAGCCTTATCGAAATGGTCATAGTGTAAAATAGGGGTTGTATCGAAACGGCAAGGCCCTATCGGTACGATTTTGCTCACTGGAATCTGAAATGAAAAATTACATCGGTACGCCTAAGGGCGTATCGATACGGGTAACTAAATATTTAAAAGTTCGTTGATTCCAATAACTGACAAGGTAACGGTCGAAAACATTTAATGGAAAACCGTATCGATACGAATAGACTTGTATCGGTACAAATAAAAATTCCTTAAACCAGAATTCAGATCGTATCGAAACAGGTTAGGCCGTATCGATATGCCTCGTTTAAAATGCAGGCTAAGTTGAAAACCGTATCGAAACGGACAAGTCCGTGTCGAAATACGTTGCAAAAACCAAAATCTATTAGCTAAAATTCGTATTGAAACGCCAAGGGGTATATCGATACGTCTGGGTAAATTTGTGTATTTTTGACTTGAAAACACTTAGAAGAATTTGGGTTTAAGTCTTTAATTTTGGAAAACTTTTCCTTGTCATTTTGTGAGACTTTTGAGTACTTAAAAATTCATATTCTTTTACAATTAGGTCCTTAAACAATTTGTTATATCAAAATCAAATATAGGTTTTACAATTTCCCCTTTTTTGATATAACAAAACCAAAATGAAAATTTTTAAGTATCTTTAGAAAACTCCCCCTTAATTTAAGACTGAAAAAGTTTGAAAAATTTTGGCTACTTTTCTCCCTCTTTTTGTTAGATCAAAATTAATGCAATAGGGATAAAGACTAAAGATAATCAAATTATTCCAAGCAATGAAATAAGCAACATAATCATTTAAATATAAAGCATAAGTTCAAGCATAATCAAATCCAATCCAACTTAAAAACTAAACCATAATCCAAATAACAAAGCAATGATAAAGCATAGGAGTTCATAAAAACATAAGAACAAAGGTGCATAAACTAGTCCTAATATGATATGATATGCAATATGCCTAAGGATTCGTCCTATCGTCTTCATTTTCTTCATCTCCATCCTCATCATCATTGCGGGCTTGAGTCCCAAGGGAGTGACATCATTCACCATGAAACGCGGTAAGAGATAAATCCATGGAGTTTTGGCAATTTTTAATAGTCGTCACTCTTTCCTCAAACGATACAAAGCGTGTGTCGATCGCGGCGAACCCGAAATTCATGATTGTGTGCAAGCTGGTGAATTGCTGATTGAGATAAGCCATAAGTGCATCAAAATTTGGTTGAGCCATTAGAGCTTGTGGAAAGGGAGCCTCTTGAGGAGCCGCCACCGGTTCGGGTTGAACACCTCCCGAAAGATCGGTATTTCGAGCCCATTCTCCATTATAGCATGTGAACTTGGCGCGACGGAGAGAACGCTCATCAATCAGATCGGTGAGGGGTTCTGCAAAGTCATATGAGCAATCAATACCCATCTTGTGAATGATGTAGCTCAATGCGGTGTCGTAGGTGAAGGATGTAACCATAGAAGTGTGACGATGTTGCACAAGAAAAATGATCTCGGCTAACATGATTTAAGCAAGGTTAGGCGCTTACCCTCACGGAAGCAACGAATCCAAAAGTCGTCGACTTGTCAGATCGTGAAGAACTTCCCACCGGATGGACGAAACCACCAAGCGATCAGAGGTGTAGGCATCAAGTGCAGTCATTGAGCCTCTAAGGGTATGTCCCAAAGAATCCTCCTCATCAATTCCCGTATCCTCAAAACCCAAATAGTTTGCTAAAATGGTTGAATCAATACGAAATTTCTTACCCATTAAATATGATTCAATTACAATAACCAAGGTTATCTTTTCATTGAAAATACACCAGGCATTGGAATAAAAAATCAAAACAAGGTTACGGTATAAAATCCCGGGTATACTCAAAAACTGTATAAATTTCCATTCTTCCATCAAAAGAAGATATTTAAATTGAAAACGTTCGGGTGATAGAAAAGGGATGGAAGTAACACGCTTTCGGCAAATTTTATAACTCTGATATGTTTTAAAAGATTCAATGTCATGCAAAAATTGTGGTTCATTAAAACAATTTTGGTAGATATAGGTAAGATTGGGTCGATTACCAATATGGTCGGGATTTTGACTAGGAGGATTGGAACTTGAGGCAATGTCCTTTCTTGCACGTTTCTTTGGGGCCATAATCTGAAAACAAAATCAAACCGAAAATGATGTATGCATAAATCAACACATTTGATCCAAAAATTAATCCAATAATCAAGGTATGGTTTAAAATCTATACAATATAGTTTAAAAATTTATACAAGTATAAAAATAATTTTTGGTAAAAGAAAACTTTAAAAATAGTTTTAAAAATTATACGATATAATTTTATATTCGAATAAAAAAATTTAGATTTGAAAAAGTTTTTACAAAAATATTGAAAACTATACTATATATGTTATAAATCTATGATTATAATACAAAATGAGTGTATATATATGTACGAAAATTAAAAGAAAAATGTTAGGGTTTATACCTTGAAGTTGAGATTAAGGATGAATGAAGAGATTTGGATGCACAAACTTGATGACTTTTTTCTTGGGTTTGATGTAAAATCAAAAAGCCCTCAAGAATTTTGAAGATTTTTATAAGAAAGAGTGAAAGACTTTGAGGTTTTTATAGAAGATTTTCGTATCTAGGGTTTTGGTATTTGAGATAAAGTGAAAAGCCCTCTTTTAATGCCCTTAAAACTGCCCAACGGCTACGCGTACCGATACACCACATTGGCATATCAAAACCAAGTACCGAAATGCCTTAATAGCCGTTTCGATACGTGACCTGTACCGGTACAGGTAAACCTGTACCGAAACGATTGTAAATGACCCGTATGGATACAGAGAATACCGTATCGATACGCATGCGCCAGAAATGTCAATTTTGGCTGCAGGTTGCTCAAAATTTTGATTTGAATCGAATTGAAATGTATGTAAATGATATGAGAACATCATGTATGGGCATAAATAGATGCATACTCCCCCTAGCAACGAGCATATATGTATATAGGAGCAAAATCACAAAAGCAATCAATCAAACAAATTTAAGCATGTTTTTAAGACCAAAAGAGGCTCTAAGGGTCAAGGAAGGTTGGTTAAACCTAAATCTCTCCTAAGAGACCAAAACTGCTCTTTGTCTAATGGTTTGGTAAAAATGCCCGCTAATTGGTTCAAGGTGTCTACATATTCTAGAACTACGTCATTTTTCAAGACATGATCTCTAATGAAAAGATTCTTTATTTCTATGTGTTTGGTTCTAGAATGTTGGATGAGATTCTTAGTGAGATAAATAGCACTAGTGTTGTCACACCTAATGAGGATGGTACCTACATCAATTCCATAATCTAAGAGTTATTGTTTCATCCAAAGGACTTGAGCACAATAACTCTCTACCGATATGTACTCTGCCTCCGTGGTAGATAATGCTACACTATTTTGCTTCTTAGAAAACCATGATATTAGCATACTACCTAAGAATTGACATGTATCGTAGGTACTTTTTCTATCTATCTTACAAACCCATAATCCGCATCCGAGAAAGCATGTAAGTTAAAGGAAGACTCTCTAGGATACCAAAGACCTAAACAAGGTGTATCTCTAAGGTATCTAAAGATTCTCTTAACAGCTATAAGGTGTGATTCTCTAGGACTAGCTTGAAATCTAGCACACAAGCAAACACTAAACATAATGTCAGGTCTACTTACGGTAAGATAAAGCAAAGATCCAATCATAGAGCGATAAAGCTTTAAATCTACACACTTACCTCCTTCATCTTTGTCAAGCTTTGTGGAAGATCTCATTGGAGTGGCTTGAGGTTTCGCATTCTCCAAGCCAAACTTCTTGAGCATGTCCTTGATGTACTTAGCTTGATTGATGAAGATGATGTCCTTTCTTTGCTTAATTTGGAGCCCCAAGAAGAATGAGATCTCCCCTATCATGCTCATCTCAAACTCACATTGCATCAACTTAGCAAAATCCCTTTGGATGGATCACCCAAAATCTCACCACCTTTGACATAGTTGTACTCTCTTGGGTAGCTCACTTCCTTTTCCTCAAGGCTCATGTCCTTCAAGGCTTCTAGAGGTGGATCTTGTGCATCTTCTTTTCTGGTTGGAACTTCATTCACCTTTGATGAATGTCCACCATCATTGGCTTCAAAAATCCCTACATCATCATCATCACAAGAATCATTCCTCGGAATGAGGTTATCATCGAAAATCACATGTATTGACTCTTCAACAACTAAGGTTCTCTTATTAAATACTCGATAGGCTTTAAAGTTCAAAGAATACCCTAAGAAAATAGCTTCATCACTTTTAGAGTCAAATTTGCCTAAATTATCTTTTCCATTGTTTAAAACAAAACATTACAACCAAATGGATGAAAATAGCTACTATTAGGCTTTTTGGATTTTAAAATCTCATAAGGAGTTTTCTTTAAAATATGCCTAATCATTACTCTATTTATTATATAGCAAGCCGTATTAGTGGCTTCCGCCCAAAAATATTTTGACAAATTGTTTTCACAAAGCACGGTTCTAGCCATTTCCTCTAAAGTTCTATTTTTCCTTTCAACAACCCCATTTTGTTGAGGTGTTCTAGGGGCTGAACATTGTGGCTAATACCATTTGAGTTACAAAAATCCTCAAAACCTAGATTTTGAAATTCGGTGCCATGGTCACTTCGAATGTGAGAAATAGTTTTACCAAGGTCATTTTGAGTGATTTTTGAAAATGTGATGAATTTTTATAAAGCCTCATCTTTGGTACTCAAGAATAAAACCGAAATGTATCTAGAGTAATCATCAACTAAAACATATGCATATGATTTTCCACCCAAGCTAGTAGTTCTAATAGGGCCAAAGAGATCAATATGGATCAATTGTAAAACTCTACTAGTTGAAACATCATTAATAGGTTTGAAAGAAACTATTTTATGTTTACCTTTTGCACAAGCATCACAAATTTTATCATTTGAAAACTTTATTTTAGGCAAACCTCTAACTAGATCTTTTGAAACCATTTTTTCTAAAACACTCATGCTTGCATGCCCTAATTTTCTATGCTATAACCATGAATCATGTTCATCATTCGCAACAAAGCATGCATTAGAAATATGAATTTCATCTAAATGCACCATGTATATATTTCCTATGCGATGACCAAAATGCACAATTTTGTGGGTTTCGACATTTATAATTTTGCAACCATATTTACCAAACATCACTATGAAACCTTTATCACAAAGTTGGCTTATGCTTAATAGATTATGTTTTAGACCATTGACATATAGAACATCTTCAATAAGTATGGAAGAGTGATTACCGATGGAACTCATTCCTTCAACTTGACCTTTGGAGTTGTCACCAAATATCACTAGTCCTCATCTCTTTAGTTCAAGTTCCACGAATCTACTGTTGTCTCCGGTCATGTGTCTCGAGCATCCACTATCAAGGAACCATGAATTTGCACTTGCAGCCTTGGCCTTGTAGCAATACTTCCCCTGCAAACGTGGAATCAAGTTTTGATTTTTGGTACCCAAATCTTTTTGGGGTCCATGAACATTAGTTCTCAAAATCTTGGTTCCCTTAGGATTCCAAGAAGCAATCTCATTAACATTGTTAGAAGCAATAACATTCTTAGGAATCCACACATTTCTAACTTTCTTACCATAATAGGGCCTTGAGTACCCTCCATGTTTGTACCCACCAAAGTTCCTTTTTATATGGTTGGGTTTTGAAGATTGCCCTTTTTCAAAACTTGGTTTCCCAACCTTATTCAAGGAAGCTTTGAGATCATTTACCTCTTGAGGTAATGATCTTTTAATTCGGAAAGAATGTTATTTAAATCAACATTTTCTTGTTCAAAATACTTTTGATTATCTTGTAAATCACTAACCTTCTTTTCGAGTTTCGAATTGGTTTTAGATAAGGAATCGTTTTGGTTTTTCAAATCAATGATAGTTTCTTATTTTATAAAATGGATTCTTTATATTTTTCAACCAATTTGTCACAAGCCTCTTGTAACTCATTATAATCATCAAATAATTCATCATATGTAAGATCATTTAATGAGTTAGAGGTTACCTTTGGATCCTCCTCAAAGGCCATGAGACAAAGATTGGCAACTTCGTACTCCCCATTACTTGAAGACTCTTCATCGCTCCAAGTGGCTAGATGGGCCTTGTGCTTCTTTTTCTTCTCGAAACCTTTTTTCTTGAGTTGGGGACAATTGATTTTGATGTGCCCCAACTTCTTGCATTCGTAGCGCACAATAGGATCATTCTCTTATTCTTTGTTCTTGTTCTTGAGATCCCTTCTTCGGTTGAATTTTCTTTTTTAGTTGGATCTCATGAGCCGAGTGAATCGTTTGGCTAACATAGCCAACTCTTCGTCTTCCTCCTCACTTGATTCACTCTCTTCTTGTGAAGCTTTGAGAGCGATTCTCATCTTCTTTTTCTCTACTTCCTTCTTTTTGACCTTTATTTCCTCTTTTTTTACTTCCTCTCTTCCTTTCTTCATTATCTCATGGGTGAGAAGAGACCCCATGAGAGCGTCGAGCTTTAGTGTCTTGAGATCTTTCGATTCTATAATGGTCGTTCTTTTACTGTCCCAAGACTCGAGAAGTGAGTAGAGAAGTTTTTGAACTAACTTATCCTCTAGGATAATTTCTCCTAAACCCTTGAGGCCATTAACAATGATGGAGAAACGTTCGAACATCTTGGAGATTTCTTCATCCGGATCCATCTTGAAATATTCATAACTCAAATTAAGAAGCCCAATCTTGGTCTCCTTAACTTCATTAGTGCATTCGTATATGATTTCTAACTTGTCCCATATTTCTTTGGCACTCGAACAAGATGACACCTTAGAGTACTCGTCCAGTCCAAGTGAGCAAAATAGCATATGTATTGCCTTATTATTGATTTGGAGCTTCTTTTGATCTTTATCGGTCATCTCGTGCTTGGACTTCAGAACTAACTGATCACCTTCTTTCTTCACCGAGATTGTCGGTCCATCTTCCACTACATCCCATAGGAGGTAGTCATGGGATTTGATGAAGAACTTTATACGATTTTTCCAATAGGGATAATTATACCCATTGAAGTATGGAAGTTTGGTGATGGATTGAGACTCGTACAAGTTGTTGCCAGAGGTAGATGCAATGGCTTTGACTTTGATTGATTGAATCACCTTTTAGGATCACCTCAACAGTTGTTAGACCTTCGGTTGAGTGTGGCTCTTGTAATCACTCATTTTTATCCGGTTTGTAAATATTGTTAATATATTAGTATAATAATTAATGTGGAATTATTATTGCATGTATACATATTACATTATGTGTTTATTATATATGTATGATTAGTATACATATAGGGTGTGTGATGTGTGCATGTATGCTATAAGTCATGAATATGCATTAGTAATTAGTATGGTGTATGGGGTCACGTATATTTGCATGTATATATTGATTGATGTGTGTATTCGTATTAATTATGCATGTGCTACATGAGAGTATTCAAATGTGTGTGCATATGATATATATAGTTTGCATGTATGTTTGTATGTGTGTGCGTGTATGATTATTATTATCATTATCATTATTATTATTACTTTTGGGCTAATTTAAAATAAAATCCAAGAAGTTTTATTAATAAAAGCTCATTAATTAACAGTCCAGTCCAATATGTATTACAGACCCAAAATATGTTACAAGGCCCATATTGGCCTGACCCAATATATTAAAAACTCTAAAAACTAAGTCTGATAACCCTCTTCTATCTTGCAGCCGTCGTCATCGGGGCCGTTGGATCAAGTCTTGATCCAACGGTCCAGATCAGTCCAAGATAATCCAGCTGGCGCGCGTGATGTCACTCTCGGGACTGCTCGTCTCGCACTCGCACGTGCGTTGCACGTGCGAGACCGTTCATTACCCCTCTGCCACGCGTCAAGATCAGATGTAGCTGCGCTCATTTCAAGGCTCGATCTAGGCCGCTCATCCCCCATGTAATCATAACCGTTGGAACAGATCTGATCCAACGGCCGTGAGTGGATCTGGCAGAGGACGCCACCACCATGACTCTCTCCGCTCCTCCATCATGCCGCCGTACTACCATCTCAACCACCGCGCTCAGAGAACGTGCAAAATACCCAAAACAATGGATTACCAGTACAAAAAAAAATCAGATCTGATGTATTTTTTTCATGTCATATCTTCTACCAAATAGAGATCAGGATATATAGGTATCAAAAATTTGTAAAAGGGGGTCGGTCTCCATGTTACAAAAAATAAAAAAACTCAAAGATTCCAGTGGTAAAGTTTTTCTCTTTTGTTTCCTTTCTTACATGCATGAAAATAAAATGAAATAATAAAGCAAAAGGGGTGGGAGTTTTTACCTTCGGTAGTCAGTTTCCCCCACCGCCAACAAGCCTAAATATGGTGAGCCGGTCAAATAGGGGGATGTCATTCGGTCTCGGTTTTCTTAAAGGGGTAGTTTTCGTTTCTGGGTTTTCTTAGATCTAGAAAAAGGGGGAGTTTGGATTCGAGTTCGGGTTGAAACAAGGGTTATTTTGGAGGTTTTTTTGGCTCGCCGGTGCCGGTTAGTGGCGAACGGCGGTAGAGGATACGGTGGCGGTTTACTGGTTTCTGGGTTTGGTTTCGGGTTTGAGAGCGAAATAGAGGGAAGAAGAGAGCTATCTCTCTTACAAAAAAAATGAAAGGAAAAATGAAATCAAGGGCCTGATTATCGGGTCTTATAGACCCAAAATAAAATAAAATGGTCTAATTGCATCATAAATCCTCCCTTGTCCCCTATATTTTCGTTTTGAACTCGCCGCATGGGTTAATTACAATTCCGGTCCTTTTTCTTTTATGTTTTATTTCGATTTGATCACTAAATTAACCGAATTCAGGTTTTAAATGGTAAAATTACCCCCTTTACCATCCCGCGTTTTTGGATTTTTCACTTCAAGCCTGCCCTTTGGTCCAATTACAGTTTTGGTCCTTTTAGGTTCTGTTTAGTTTGCAATTTCGTCCCTAAATCGCATATTATTGCCTTTTATTTTCTGTTTCTTATGTTTATTTCTTTTCATTTCAGTCCTTTTTTTCATGTTTAAATATTTATCTTTTACATGTCTAGCATGTTTATATTGTTCTGTTGGTATCGGTATGTGTTTTGTATAGTATGTTAATTTATAACCATATAATTTGTGTATTAAAATTGTTATACCGTGTTCCTACATTTAATTTATTTTATCCATGTCGTGCTCACTGATAAGTGTTCAAAAGTACTATTTTTCTTACCCTTTTTACTCATATTATTGTTAGACTTAGGCTCATATTAGTTGCATAGTTAGCCATTCATGCATTAATCCATGTTTCCTTCAATCGTTGAGCTTGATTACATAACTTGGTGATTTTTTGTGGAAATAGATGCTGCTTTGGTGTGTTTTTGTGTGTATGTGCAGGATCACTTGCCAAAGCAATGCCGAGCTAGTTGCCAGGGCAGTGCATGAAGGAGACGCCGAGCCAGTTGCCATGGCATTTGTCGACAAAGACCAAAAGCAATATGGATGTCGAAATTCATGATTTTACAAGCCCAAGATGACATGGAGCAAGGTCCAAGCCCAAAGGAATTTGATTGCCATGCAGAGATTAAAGAAGAATTAAATTCCAAGTGGATAGGAGAAGTTCTAATAGGAATAAAATTATAATAAAGAATTATATTCTTTAAAGATAATTTAATTCCAACTCAAACTCCTCCTCAAAGAAGGACTTTGGCCTAGCCCTATAAATAGCAAGGAGATTTCGACAATCCATAGGGGAGAGCAAGAGGGAAATTTCGGCAAGTCCAAGTAGGGCAAGAGGAGAGAATTTTCGACAAGCATCAAGGGCAAGGAGGATTTCGACAAGCCTCTTCCTTCATCTTTGTTCGATTGGGTTCATGCTAGGGATTAATTATCTTGTGTTTCTTTGGAACCTAGCCATGAACTAAATTTACTTGGCTATGGTTATTGTGTTTTGTGGTTGTGAGAAACTATTGGTTTTTGTTTAGGTAATAAGAGTTTGCACTTTTCTATTTCAAGGTTTATTCATTCTTGGTTCCTATTATTGCTTGCGAGTGAATTGGGAGAGGATCTCGTGATTTCATCCATTTATCTAATATCGGGAGAGTTAGATTCAAGAAACGAATGAATATGATCTTTATGCAATCCAATGATGGTGAAGATTAATCCGGCTTAGGAATAAGTTAAGGATTTCAACGGCTAAGAGGAGCGCAAGATTGGTTGTTGTTCACCCTTGATTCACGCAGGATGTATTATCAAGGCATGCACAAGTAGCTAGAGTTTCGACTTAGGGATAAGAAGAAACCATTGAAGAACGCTCCGCCGAACCTTGAAGTTGCTGCCCGATCGCCCAAGTAGTTGCCCAACTAGTCGCCCAAGCAACCATCAATTAGTTGCCAAGGCAACCCGTTGTGCAAGTCGCCACGGCAAGAATCGAGTTGCCCATGCACTCTTTTACCAAGACAATCCAATCGGCTATCACACCTCAACTCACGATAACCTAGCCTATCTCTCTCAATTGAATTCATCTTTTATTTTATTTTATTGCTTTCTAGATTAGTAATTAGTTAAACTTCGATAATCATTTACTTGTGTTTTTACTTTTTACAGTGCAAGAGACTAGATTCTTGAAGTGGCACCAATCCCTGTGGAGACGATATCTTTTATACTATAACTTGCGACGTGTATACTTGCACAATTGCGTAGCACTTATTACGCGCAACAAGTTTTTGGCGCCGTTGCCGGGGATTGGCAATAGCAACTTTGTTTTTATTTTCTTGCACTTTCTTTTTATTTTTCTTGTTTAAAATTCAAAGGGCTAACAAACTTTGGTTTTGCATTGGTATATGACCGTGGCGAGACCGACTTCACCGAGAATATCCCTTTGATCCGTAAATCGAACGAACCTTACAAAGACTTAGACGAAGGATAAGAGAAGCAATGGCAAATCAAGACGGCAATATTAATCAAGATGTTCGAGCGGGAGGAGGAGTGATTCTTGCACGAAAATGTAACTATTCGAGACTATCTTGAAGAAGATCTTGATGGACTTAACCCGGAGTTGTCGCACCCGAAATTGAAGCCGACCACTTTGAGTTGAAACCGGTAATGTTTAATATGATCAACACAATAGGTCAATTTGGCGGCTCAAGAAATGAAGATGCACGACAACATCTGAAATCTTTCCTCGAGATTTGCAACTCGTTCAAGATACACGAGTCACCCCGATGTCTTACGATTAAGATTATTCCCTATTCACCGAGGGATAGGGCGAAAGCATGGCTAAATAGCATTCTGCCGGATCCATAGCATCTTGGACTGATCTTTGTCGTGATTTCCTTGCTAGATTTAATCCTACAAATTTAATCGATAAGCTTCAGTAACGACATTACTTCTTTTCGGCGAGCGGATGATGAATCCATGTACGAGGCTTGGGAGCGATATAGAGAACTTCTACACAAATGCCCTCTACACGGATTCCCGGTGTGGACTCAAGTGACAATGTTTTACAATGCCGTGAATACACCAACAAGGATGATGCTAGACGCCTCGAAAAACGGCATACTCCTAGATAAGTCACCGGAAGAAGCAATGCAAATTTTAAACAGGCTGGCCAAGAATGATTATCAATTCCCATCTACTAGAAGAGGAGGAGTTAGACGCCAAGCCACAATACATGAACTAGGATCATCAGATTCAATTTCGCACAATTGGCCGCTTTAACCAAGATGGTCCGAACATGCAAAAACCAAACAACACACATGAAGTCAAGGTAATGGATTCTTTTTGTGAGTTATGTGGTGATAACCATAATTCTTCCGAATGTATCGAGAATCCGAATCCAACTTCTATGTGGGGAATTACAATCGGGGCAACAACATGATGTCAAATACATACAATCCAGCTTGGAAGAAGCACCGAATTTTTCATGGAGTAATCCCAACAATGCTCTAAACCGTAACAATCGAGAATGCACAAGCATCGATTCCAAAAAAATATGCCACGGCAAAGATGATGCCGCGGCAACAACCGAAGCGACATCTAGTTCTTTGGAAAATTCTCTAAATGCTTTTATGATGAAAACCGACTCTTATATGGCTGAGAATAGTAATTTCATAAAAGAACTGATGCTTTTATTAACAGGGACCGAGATGAGATTGCAAAACCAAGAGGCGGCAATCAAATCATTGGAAAATCAAGTCGGACAATTTGCTCAAAATCAACACTAGACCACAAGGAGGTTTACCTAGCGATATCAAGTCGCAAGAAGGAACTGCCATGAGCAATGTAAGGCAATCACCACCAGAAGTGGCCAAGAACTTAGAGAGGTTCAAACCCGCTCGTCAAACAAAACTCCACAAAAAGAGCAAGACGAACCTAGCGGCAAAGTCTCAGATGCTGAACCAAGAATTGCTGCGGCAACCGGCAATAAGCATGCCTCGGCAGCCCATGACGCCTCGGCAACCTGCGATAAGCACGCCGCGGCAACCCCAGATTAACACACATCGGCAACTCCGATGTCCCTGTAATGCCGTCAATCAGGTTTCAAACCAATGAAAAGATCGAAGATATCCGACTTCCACCACCATTCCCACAAAGGTTGAAGCGACAAAAGCAAGAATACCAATTCAAGAAGTTTCTTGATATCCTAAAGCAAGTCCACATCAACTTGCCATTGGTGGAAGCAATTGAACAAATGCCAAACTATGCCAAGTTTCTTAAAGACATTGTGTCCAAGAGAACAAGGCTAGGAGAGTTTGAAACAATTGCCGCAACAGAGGGATGCATGGCAATGTTGCACAATCGTATGCCGCCTGAGTTGAAGGATCCCGGAAGTTTCACAATACCCTGTTCTATTGGAAATCACTATGTCGGGAAAGCACTATGCGACCTAGGGGCTAGCATAAACTTGATGCCTAAATCGGTTTTCCGAAACTAGAATCGGGAAGGCAAGACCTACAACAGTTATGCTACAAACTGCCGCCAGATCCTATGTGCATCCGAGAGGGAAAAATCGAGGACATACTTGGTAAAAGTTGATAAATTTATTTTTCCCGCTGACTTTATTGTTTTAGATTGTAAAGCGATGAGCATGCGCCTATCATTCTCGGAAGACCATTCCTAGCGGCAGGGGAGAACTTTGATTGATGTTGAAAAGGAGAACTCACAATGAGGGTGAATGACCAGCAGTAAAACTAAATGTGTTCCAAACACTAAGGCATGCCGATGATCCGAAAGAATGCCAACTACTTCATGCCACGGCAGAGTTTAACTTCGATGAGGAATTTAGTTGCCTCGGCAACTACATTGCCGATCAAGAGGAACCCGAGGAGTATGAAGAACCGGTCGATGAGGAACAACCGAAGAGGTAAATTGGCTAGTCAATCAACCAGGTACATACTTTGAACCACCGGGACTACTCGGTAAGGAAGGTAAGATCGAAAAACCCTCTATCGAAAATCCACCAATTCTTGAGTTGAAACAATTGCGAGCAAGCAATCAAATATGTATACTTAGGGACCGATAATACATTACCTGTAATTATTTCTTCTAAGTTACAGCTGAAAGCAGAAAAGAAGCTGATCAACATGTTGAAGCTACATAAAAAGGCAATAGGGTGGACAATTGCCGACTTGAAGGGAATTAGCCCGGGGTGTGCATGCACAAGATCTTGTTGGAAGATGATCACAAACCTTCAATTGAGGCCCGGAGGAGACTGAATCATGCCATGAAAGGGGTTGTAATGAAAGAAATCATCAAGTGGCTTGACGCCGGCATTATATACCCTATCTCCGATAGTACGTGGGTAAGTCCGGTACAATGTGTGCCGAAAAGGGAGGTATAACAAAGGGTAAGCAATGAAAATAATGAACTTATCCCAACCAGATCAGACCGGTTGGAGGGTTTGTATGGACTATCGAAAGCTAAACAAAGCCACTAGGAAAGATCACTTCCCATTACCCTTTATTGATCAAATGCTTGACCGTCTTGCGTAAACCCTTTTACTTTGTTTTCTTGATGGTTATTCAGGTTACAATCAGATTGCCATAGCACCCGCAGATCAAGAAAAGACAACCTTCACATGCCCCTACGGTACTTATGCCTTCCGAAGGATGCCGTTCGGATTATGTAACGCCCGGCAACCTTCCAAAGATGTATGATGGCGCTCTTTTTCGGACATGGTCGAAGACTTCCTTGAGATCTTCATGGATGATTTTTCGTTTTTGGTAATGACTTCACGGCTGTCTCGGCAATTTAGAGAGGGTGTTGGGCAAGATGCGAAGAAACAGATTTAGTCCTCAATTGGGAGAAATGCCACTTTATGGTAGATGAAGGAATAGTGCTCGGCCATAAGATCTCATCCAAGGGAATTGAAGTAGACAAAGCCAAGGTGGACGTGATCGAGAGATTACCCCACCAAATTCGGTTAAAGGAATTCAAGTTTTCTGGACATGCGAGTTTTTACAGAGGTTCATTCATAACTTTTCTAAAATCACTAAACCTTTGTGTAATCTGCTTGAACAGATAAAGTCTTCGATTTTGATGATTCTTGCACTCAAGCATTTGAAACCCTAAAGAAAAAGCTTGCCTCGGCACCCATTGTTGTTCCACCCAGTTGACGCTACCTTTTGAGCTCATGTGTGATGCAAGTGATTTCGCGGTAGGAGCAGTCCTAGGCCAACGCACAGTAGACCTTCCATGTGATATACTACGCTAGTAAAACTCTTAACGATGCTCAAATGAATTACACAACAACGGAGAAAGAGTTACTAGCTGTAGTTTTCGCATTTGACAAGTTCCGATCCTATTTAATTGGTACAAAGGTAATTGTTCATACGGACCATTCGGCAATCAAATACTTATTTGCTAAAAAGGATGCTAAACCTCGTTTGATTCGTTGGATATTACTTTTACAAGAATTTGATATTGAAATTAAGGACAGAAAAGGAACGAAAATCAAGTGGCGATCACTTATCACGTTTGGAACGCAATAGGAAGAGGACGATCTCTAGAGATATGCGATGCATTCCCGGATGAACAAATTCTAATCGCCTCGGCAACCCTTGACGCCTCGACAGCCCATGACGCCTCGGCAACTCTCGACGCCGCAGCGGTCTTTGACGAGCACGCCTCGGCAATTTTGGGAGCGGAGACATTACGGCAAAGACATGCCCCGCAATACCCTCGCACGCAGATTTAGTTAACTTCCTTGTTTGTGGTATTTTTCCGTATGGCATTACTCACCAAGGGAAGAAGCGGTTCCGCCATAATGCTAAGCATTACTTTTGGGACGAGCCTCTTTTGTTTAAACAATGTGCAGATCAGGTTATACGTCGATGTGTCCTCGAAGAAGAGCAAACAGAATGTACTCCGGCAATGCCATTCTTCACCCTATGGAGGACATTTTGGAGGAACTCGTATCATGCCAAAGTCTTGCAATCCGGTTTGTATTGGCCAACATTGTACAAAGATGCCCAAGACTTTTACAAGCAATGTGATCGTTGCGGAGAGGGCGGGCAATATCTCTAGGCGACATGAGATGCCACTCCGAACATCATCGAGGTGGAACTGTTCAATGTATGGGGATCGATTTTATGGGACCTTTTCCATCTTCATTCGGCAACCTCTACATCTTACTCGCCGTCGACTATGTGTCTAAATGGGTAGAGGCAGCTGCAGCTTCCCAACGACGATTCCAAGACCGTGCAACGATTCCTGTGAAAAAAACATATTTACACGGTTTGGGATGCCGAGAGCAATTATCAGCGACGGGGGCAAGCATTTTGACAATGTACTAATTGCCAAGATGTTGCAACGCTCGGCATATCACACAAGATCGCCACGGCATATCACCCACAAACCAACGGGCAAGCAAAATTTCCAACCGGAGTTGAAGGGAATACTCGAGAAAGTTGTAAATCCCTCAAGGAAGGATTGGTCATTAAGACTAGATGACGACTTTGGGCATATCGCACCGCATTCAAAACACCATTAGGTATGTCCCCCTTCCGGCTTGTCTATGGTAAAACATGTCATCTACCGGTGGAAATCGAGCACAAGGCGTCTTTGGGCAATCAAGACCGTGAATATGGATTGGGAAAGCGCCGGACAAAAGCGCTTGATGGATCTCAATGAGATAGAAGAATTTCGTGCACTCGCCTATAACAATGCACAAATCTACAAGGAGAAAACAAAGCGATGGCACGACAAGAAACTATTGCCACGGCAATTCACGCCAGGCAACTAGTTCTCCTATTCAATTCTCTCGCTAAAACTTTTCCCGGAAAGCTGAAATCAAGATGGTCGGGACCATTCAAAGTCGTCAAACCATTCTCTCATGGTGCCGTAATAATCAAGTCCATCTCTGACAATCATGAATTCAAAGTTAATGGACAAAGATTGAAGCACTACAATGGTGCCCATGTGGAACGTAACAAGGAAGTGGTCAACTTAGGAGATGCATGAGCATGCTCTCCTTTCAGTATTTCCTTTTTCTTTTTATTTTCATTTTTATTTTTAGGAGATATTTTATTTTTTCTTCATTATCTTTAGTTTTCAGGTTTTCTTTGTTTTCTTTTTCACAACAAGACTCACAACTACTATGCTAAGGAAATTTACTACCAAGATCCTTGCCACGGCAACCAATGAAGAAGATGCCGCGGCAACCTACATCGTGCCTGCACAAGCTGATGCCACGGCAACCAAAGCTCAAGACGTCCCGGCAACAAGAAAAAAAACCATCACGTTCAAGCAAGAAAATCAAGACGCCAACTAGAAGGAAACTAATCATCTACGATGACGAACTCTCGGAGTAAGTCCTCGTATGCATTTTATTTTTATATTTATTTTTCGTTATTTTTATGCATGCATTGAGGACAATGCCTCACTCGAGTTTGGGGGGGATTGTTATTAGTAATTACCATGTTTAGTTACATTAATCTTAAGCATTACATTTAGGATACATAAATTGCTTGCCATGCCTTTAATTGGAACAAGAATTGCTTAGATTTGATGAATATTCGATGATGACTTTGCCAATGCACTTAATTGATAGAATTTTTATTCTAGGATAACCATGAAAAACTTAGAATTGTACTATGATGCTAAATTTGATGAAACACTGTTGTGGTTTGATTGATTTAAGGAGTTCTAGTAAACTTAGGTTGATAATTAACTAATTGGGGATTAGAATAAAAATTGGATGAATGCTAGAGGTGCCCGAAATTGGCTCTAGCATATGCTAAAAAATTGATCACTAGAGGTGCCCGAAACTGGCTCTAGGAGGCGTTAAAATTTTTTTTCTGTTAACTAGAGGTGCCCAAAACCGGCTCTAGTCGATTAAATTAACTTAAGAAAACTAAAAATAAAACACTAGAGGTGCCCGAAATTGGCTCTAGTTAAAACATGTTAAAAAGAACCCAATGAAGTAATTTGAAAACCTATTGTTTGCATAGAATCCGAAAAATCAACTTGCACACAACTCCGCACACACTCACAAGCATTATAGTTTGATTCCGAGTAATTCATCGCTTTTTTAAAAAAATAAAAAGCCAATCATACTTTGTGCCCTGGTTCGAGAATTGAAATCAAGTTCAAAGCTAAGTTTGTGAAAATTTGAAGTCTTGGCGTAATTATGAGTTTGCATTGCTTGAGGACAAGCAATAGTTCGAGTTTGGGGGTGTGATAAGTGTTCAAAAGTACTATTTTTCTTACCCTTTTACTCATATTATTGTTAGACTTAGGCTCATATTAGTTGCATAGTTAGCCATTCATGCATTAATCCATGTTTCCTTCAATCGTTGAGCTTGATTACATAACTTGGTGATTTTTTGTGGAAATAGATGCTGCTTTGGTGTGTTTTTGTGTGTATGTGCAGGATCACTTGCCAAAGCAATGCCGAGCTAGTTGCCGTGGCGGTGCATGAAGGAGACGCTGAGCCAGCCGATTGCCATGGCATTTGTCGACAAAGACCAAAAGCAATATGGATGTCGAAATTCATGATTTTACAAGCCCAAGATGACATGGAGCAAGGTCCAAGCCCAAAGGAATTTGATTGCCATGCAGAGATTAAAGAAGAATTAAATTCCAAGTGGATAGGAGAAGTTCTAATAGGAATAAAATTATAATAAAGAATTATATTCTTTAAAGATAATTTAATTCCAACTCAAACTCCTCCTCAAAGAAGGACTTTGGCCTAGCCCTATAAATAGCAAGGAGATTTCGACAATCCATAGGGGGAGAGCAAGAGGGAAATTTCGGCAAGTCCAAGTAGGGCAAGAGGAGAGAATTTTCGACAAGCATCAAGGGCAAGGAGGATTTCGACAAGCCTCTTCCTTCATCTTTGTTCGATTAGGTTCATGCTAGGGATTAATTATCTTGTGTTTCTTTGGAACCTAGCCATGAACTAAATTTACTTGGCTATGGTTATTGTGTTTTGTGGTTGTGAGAAACTATTGGTTTTTGTTTAGGTAATAAGAGTTTGCACTTTTCTATTTCAAGGTTTATTCATTCTTGGTTCCTATTATTGCTTGCGAGTGAATTGGGAGAGGATCTCGTGATTTCATCCATTTATCTAATATCGGGAGAGTTAGATTCAAGAAACGAATGAATATGATCTTTATGCAATCCAATGATGGTGAAGATTAATCCGGCTTAGGAATAAGTTAAGGATTTCAACGGCTAAGAGGAGCGCAAGATTGGTTGTTGTTCACCCTTGATTCACGCAGGATGTATTATCAAGGCATGCACAAGTAGCTAGAGTTTCGACTTAGGGATAAGAAGAAACCATTGAAGAACGCTCCCGCCGAACCTTGAAGTTGCTGCCCGGTCGCCCAAGTAGTTGCCCAACTAGTCGCCAAGCAACCATCAATTATTTGCCAAGGCAACCCGTTGTTGTAAGTCGCCACGGCAACCGAGTTGCCCATGCACTCTTTTACCAAGACAATCCAATCGGCTATCACACCTCAACTCACGATAACCTAGCCTATCTCTCTCAATTGAATTCATCTTTTATTTTATTTTATTGCTTTCTAGATTAGTAATTAGTTAAACTTCGATAATCCTTTACTTGTGTTTTTACTTTTTACAGTGCAAGAGACTAGATTCTTGAAGTGGCACCAATCCCTGTGGAGACGATATCTTTTATACTATAACTTGCGACGTGTATACTTGCACAATTGCGTAGCACTTATTACGCGCAACACTCACGTTTGTCTCACATGTTACGTTTTAGTTTAGGTTATATGTCATGTCGTGTGTTTACATGTTTTTGATATTTTTGCTTCTTAGGTTATATGATAGTGTGATATTGTTCATCGTACACAATGTTTTCATTCGTGCATGAAATTTGTGTCATGTTAAGCATTAAATATTAGTTTTATTCTAGTATGTTGTTTTATTATTTTAGTATCATATTATGCCATGTGTAATTGTCATGTAGGTGGTAATTGTAATTCATCTTTATATATAAGTGTTGGATGTAATTAATTTAGTTTTAGAAAGCACATTTTTATGTTTATATTCGTATTTGCTATTTTATTTTTAGGAAATATTACAATGTTTTTGTTCATACATTTTGCACTTCAATATTATTATGCTTATATCTTTTATGTTTTTGTAGTTCCACGCCTTGGTAAATATTTGTCTATAAGGTTTTTGTTAGGTTTGCATAATGAAATATAAAATGTCAATGTGGTGCCCTTTTATCCGAGCGTAAACGGGGCCAGTATCAAGCGTAGTGATAGTGGTTGGGTGTTTACTCTCGGATAACGGGGTCTTTAAAATTTATTCGCAATTATAACCGAATCTTAAACTAATCGTCACTTTAATCCGGAAAATCCAATATTAACAAAGCGGTATTATTAAAGTACCAATTTTGGGCGGTGTGGGGGTGCTAATCATTCCCCATCCGTAACCGACTCCCGAACTCAAAATTTTTTGAATCTCTGGTTTTATGGTGTCCGGCCTACCTAAGTGGCCGGTGGCGACTCCAATTTTTAAATAAAATGCGGTTTTTAAAACCCCCACAAAATAAATATTTTTATATCCGAAAAATCACCAACACTTCGAAAACTCATTTTTTTAGAGAAAAAAGGACATCGCTACAGCTCTGATACCAATTGTTAGGATGTTCAATCAATGTAGATGGTGGCCAAGAGGGGTAAATTGGCAATTTTAAACTTTTGGAAGCAAATCGAAAGAGATAGACAAAGGGACACAACGATTTATAGTGGTTCAAGCTTCTAACAAGAACTACGTCCACTACCTTAGCATTCTACTAAGGATTTTCAACAATTTCACTATGAAATTCTTCCCCTTTTCTAGGCTAAAGAGGCAATCGTTACAACCGATCAAAGCTTTCTACCCAAAACTTGATCAAAGATCACTCTTTTTTAAGGAATAAGTTTGGCAAATAGATAATGTCCTCACAAGGTAAATATTTGCCCAATATTACAAGAACACTCAACCCCAAACTTAAAGTAAAGATTACAATGAAATACACAAGTTGGGTGACGATAAAAGCTCAAAGGGTTGGATTTTGCTTGATTGCTTGCGTGTTGATCAAAGTAGGTTCATTAGTTGTTGCAGCAGCTTTGGAGTCTCATATTTATACCCTTTCATTGATTTCTAGCCGTTTGGGTGGTTGGAGTATTGACTATAGCCGTTGAAGGGCTTCTTTCCCACAATAAATGATGTCTGCCAACCAATCGAATTGGTACACGAAGGCTCGTATTGATACCTGTTACAAGAAAAATATATGCGTTGTGTATATACGTATCGATACGCAAGGAGCCGTATCGAAATGGTCATAGTGTAAAACAAGGGTCGTATCAAAACGGCAAGGCCGTATCGGTACGGTTTTTGCTCACTGGAATTTTAGATGAAAAATTACATCGGTACGCCTAGAGACGTATCGATATGAGTACTGAATATTTAAAAGTTTGTTGATTCCAATAACTGACAAGGCAACAATGCAAACCGTATCGATATGGATGGACTCGTATCGGTACGAATAAAAATTCTTTAAACCCAAATTTTAGATCGTATCGAAATAATGTAAGCTGTATCGAAACACTTAACAAAACCATTTACCCAGATTTCATATTGTATCAAAACGGGTTAGGCTGTATCGATACGCCTCGTTTAAAATGCAGGCTAAGTTGAAAACTATATCGAAAGGGATAAGTCTGTATCAAAACACGTTACAAAAATCAAAATCCAGTAGCTAAAATTCGTATCGAAACACTAAGGGGTGTATCGATACGTCTGGGCATATTTATGTATTTTTTGCTTGAAAACACTTAGAAGAATTTGGGTTTAAGTCTTTAACTTTGGAAAAATTTTCCTTGTCATTTTGTAAGACTTTTGAGTACTTAAAAATTCATATTTTTTACAATTAGGTCCTTAAACAATTTGTTATATCAAAATCAAATATAGGTTTTACATAGTGCTTCAATTGTTGACCGCTTACCTTGAAAATTTCTCCCGACTTCAAATTTTTAATGTCCACAACACCATGGACATATGGCTTTACAACTTCAAAAGGGCCTGACCACATTGACTTAAGCTTGTCTGGAAACAATTTAAGCTTTGAGTTAAATAACAAAACACTTTGTCCTACCTCAAATTGTCTTGGCATTATCCTACTGTCATGCCAGTGTTTGGTCCTCTCCTTGTAGAGTCTAGCATTTTCATAAGCTTGAGTTTTGAACTCTTCCAACTCATTTAGATCTAGTAGTCTTTTTCTCCAGCAGCTCTCCATGCAATATCAAGCGTTTTGATTGCCAGTATGCACGGTGCTCTATTTTCACCGTTAGGTGGCATGCTTTTCAAAAGACAAGTTTGAATGGTAAAGTACCCAAGAGAGTTTTAAAAGCTATCTTGTAAGCCCACAATGAGTCATCTAGTCTCAAAGACCAGTCTTTCCTAGATGGATTTATAGTCTTTTCAAGGATACTCTTAATCTCCTTGTTTAAAATCTCGGCTTGCCCATTTGTTTGGGGATGGTATGCCATGGCAATCCTTTGCTGAATTCCATATCTGCACAAAGCTTTAGAGATTAGATTGCATTTAAAATGGGTACCCTCATCATGAATAATCACTCTGGGGGCACCAAATCGAGTAAAAATATGTTTGTGCAAGAACTTGGCAACGGCCTTAGCATCATTCGTTGGCAATGCAACAGCCTCAACCCATTTTGAAACGTAGTCAACAGCCACAAGGATGTTTTAAAGGTCTATCCCCCATACATCAAATAGGTCTACATGCATGATGTTTTAAAGCGGCAGTTGGTGTCTGCCATAGATGTTTCCTGTCCGCTGGCATCGATCACATACCTTGGCATAGTTATGAGCATCTTTGTATAGTGTGGGCCAAAAGAATCATGACTGCAGCACCTTGGCAGTTGTCGTCATACCAACAAAGTGACCTCCATACGGTGTGGCATGGCATAGTTGCAAAATGTTATTATGCTCATCCTTTGGCACACACCGTCTTATTACTTGGTCGGTACACTATTTGAATAATATTGGCTCATTCTAGTAGTATTGCCTAACTTCTCGCAATAATCTTTTCTTGGCATTGTATGCCAGATTTGGTGGTAGAATATTACTTACCAGGTAGTTGACTATGTCAGCGTACCATGGCACGACATTGACTGCAAGCAAAAACTCATATAGAAATTCATCTCTTATGGGAGTGTTCTTACCATCTTCAAGGTGATGCTCTAGACGTGATAGGTGGTCAGCTATTAAGTTTTCACTGCCCTTCTTGTCTTAGATCTCGAGGTCAAATTCTTGTTGTAGAAGTGTCCATCGGATTAGTCTGGGCTTGGCATCCTTCTTTGCCAAAAAGAACTTTAGTGATGAATGATCTGTATAAACCACAACCTTGTTACCAACTAAATAAGATCTGAATTTATCAAAAGCGAATACAACTGCAATAAATTCTTTCTTAGTTGTAGAATAATTTAGCTGATCTCCATTTAGTGTCTGGCTGGCTTAGTAGATGGTATGAAAAACTTTTCCACATTGTTGTCCCAATACTGCTTTGACGGCATAATCGTTGGCATCATACATGAGCTCGAATGGTTCATTCCAATCTGGTGCCATGACTATAAGGGCATTAATAAACTTCTCCTTAAGTTCCTAAAACGCTCTTAAACAAGAATCATCAAATACAAAAGTGGTATTTTGTTCCAAAAGCAAGCATAAAGGTTTAAAAAAAATTAAAAATCTTTAATAAAATGACGGTAAAAACCTGCATGTCCCAAAAAACTTATAATACCTTTTACACTTGTCGGTTGTGGCAATTGCTTGATTACTTCAATTTTTGCTTGGTCGACCTCCAATCCCTTCTTGTGTACCTTGTGCCCGAGAATAGTGCCATCCTTCACCATGATATGTCATTTTCCTAGTTCAACACTAGGTTTGTCTCAATGCATCTCTTCAAGACTTGCTCCAAACTCTGAAGGCATTCCTCAAATATTTTTCCAAACACTGAGAAATCATCCATGAATACTTCCAAATTTTGTTAAATCATGTGAGAAAAATAGATATCATGCAACGTTGAAATGTTGTCGGGGCATTATACAACCCGAATGTCATTCTTCTAAAAGCAAACGTCCCATATGGACATGTGAACATGGTCTTTTCTTGATCTTCTAGAGCTATGGCAATTTGATTATATCTTGAAAAACCATCTAGAAAATAGTAGAATGCCTTACCTTCTAGTCTATCCAGTATCTGATTAATGAAGGGCAATGGAAAATGGTCTTCCTTGGCGACATTGATTAGCTTCCTATAATCCATGCACACTCTTCATCCGGTAACGGTCCTGGAAGGAATTAACTCACTATTGCTATTTTGAACCACGGTCATGCCATCTTTCTTTGGCACACATTGCACTGGGTTGACCCACGAGCTGTCAAAAATGGGATAGATTATCTCGACATCTAGCCACTTCATAATCTCCTTCTTAACAACCTCTTTCAAGCTCGGGTTCAATCTTCTTTGACCCTCAATGGCCTTCCCATGATATTCCTCTAAGATGATTTTATGCATGTAAATGGTTGTACTTATTCCTTGGATATCAGCCAAGGTCCATCCCAACGCTTGCTTGTAATTACTTAGAATTTCCAGCGATCGTTGCTCCTGATCATTAGTGAGATCAGTGATAAGTGTTCAAAAGTACTATTTTTCTTACCCTTTTTACTCATATTATTGTTAGACTTAGGCTTATATTAGTTGTATAATTAGCCATTCATGCATTAATCCATGTTTCCTTCCATCGTTGAGCTTGATTACATAACTTGGTAGTTTTTGTGGGAAAAGATGCTGCTTTGGTGTGTTTTGTGTGTATATGCAGGATCACTTGCCAAAGCAAGGCTAGAGCTAGTTGCCAGGGCAATGCATGAAGGAGACGCCGAGCCAGTTGCCATTGCAATTGTCGACAAGAGCAAATGTGATATGGTAGTCGAAATTAATGACTATACAAGCCCAAGATGACGTGGAGCAAAGCCCAAACCCAAAGGAATTTGATTTCCATGCAGAGATTAAAGAAGAATTAAATTCCAAGAAGATAGGAGAAGTTCTAGTAGGAATACAATTATAATAAAGAATTATATTCTTTAAAGATAATTTAATTCCAACTTAAACTCCTCCTCAAAGAAGGACTTTGGCCTAGCCCTATAAATAAGATGGAGATTTCGACAAGAGAGAGAAAGCAAGAGGGAAATTTCGACAAGTCCAAGTAGGGCAAGAGGAGAGAATTTTTTACAAGCATCTAGGGCAAGGAGGATTTCGACAAGCCTCCTTCTTCATCCTTTTCTTTCTTGTTCGATTGGGTTCATGCTAGGGATTAATTATCTTGTGTTTCTTTAGAACCTAGCCATGAATTAAATCTACTTGGCTATGGTTATTGTGTTTTGTGGTTGTGAGAAACTATTGGCTTTTGTTTAGGTAATAAGAGTTTGCACTTTTCTATTTCAAGGTTTATTCATTCTTGGTTCTTATTCTTGTTTGCGAGTGAATTGGGAGAGGATCTCGTGATTTCATCTATTTATCTAATATCGGGAGAGTTAGATTCAAGAAACGAATGAATATGATCTTTATTCAATCTAATGATGGTGAAGATTAATCCGGCTTAGGAATAAGTTAAGGATTTCAATGGCTAAGAGGAGCGCAAGATTGGTTGTTGTTCACCCTTGATTCACGCAGGGATGTATTATCAAGGCATGCACAAGTAGCTAGAGTTTCGACTTAGGGATAAGAAGAAACTATTGAAGAACGCTCTGCCGAAGCTTGAAGGTTGCTGCCCAGACGCCCAAGTAGTTGCCCAACTAGTTGCCCATGCAACCATCGATTAGTTGCCAAGGCAACCCCGTTGTGCAAGTTGCCACGACAACTGAGTTGCCCGTGCACTCTTTTACCAAAACGATCCAATCGGCTATCACACCTCAACTCACGATAACCTGGCCTATCTCTCTCTCATTTGAATTCATCTTTTCTTTTACTTTATTGCTTTCTAGATTAGTCATTAGTTAAACTCCGATAATCCTTTACTTGTGTTTTTACTTTTTACAGTGCAAGAGATTAGATCCTTGAAGTGGCACCAATCCCTGTGGAGACGATATCTTTTATACTATAAATTGCGACATGTATACTTGCACAATTGCGTAGCACTTATTACGTGCAACAAGTTTTTGGCGCCGTTGCCGGGGATTGGCAATAGCGACTTTGTTTTTATTTTCTTGCACTTTCTTTTTTTTCTTAAAATTCAAACGGTTAACAAACTTTGGTTTTGCATTGGTATATGAACAGGGCGAGACCGACTTCACCAGAATATCCCTTTGATCCAGAAATCGAACGAACTTTACAAAGACTTAGACGAAGGATAAGAGAAGCAATGGAAAATCAAGACGGCAATATGAATCAAGATGTTCGAGCAGGAGGAGGAGTGATTCTTGCACGAAACAGAACTATTCGAGACTATCTTGAAGAAGATCTTGATGGACTTAACCAGGAGTTGTCGCACCTGAAATTGAAGCCGACCACTTTGAGTTGAAACCGGTAATGTTTAATATGATCAACACAATAGGTCAATTTGGCGGCTCAACAACTGAAGATGCACCACAACATCTGAAATCTTTCCTCGAGATTTGCAACTTGTTCAAGATACACGGAGTCACCCCCGATGTCCTACGATTAAGATTATTCCCCTATTCACAGAGGGATAGGGCGAAAGCATGGTTGAATAGCATTCCTGCCGGATCCATAGCATCTTGGACTGATCTTTGTCGTGATTTCCTTGCTAGATTTAATCCTACAAATTTGACTGATAAGCTTCGTAACGACATTACTTCTTTTCAGCAGGCAGATGATGAATCCATGTACGAGGCTTGGGAGTGATATAGAGAACTTCTACATGAATGCCCTTTACACGGATTCCCGATGTGGACTCAAGTAACAATGTTTTACAACACCGTGAATACACCAACAAGGATGATGCTAGATGCCTCGGCAAACGACATACTCCTAGATAAGTCACCGGAAGAAGCAATGCAAATTTTAAATAGGCTGGCCAAGAATGATTATCAATTCCCATCTACTAGAGGAGGAGGAGTTAGACGCCAAGCCACAATACATGAACTAGGATCATCAGATTCAATTTCGGCACAATTGGCCGCTTTAACCAAGATGGTCCAGAACATGCAAAAACCAAACAACACACATGAAGTCAAGGTAATGGATTCTTTGTGTGAGTTATGTTGTGATAACCATAATTCTTCTGAATGTATGCAGAATCCGGAATCCAGCTTCTATGTGGGGAATTACAATCGAAACAACAATGTGATGTCCAATACATACAATCCAGCTTGGAAGAAGCACCCGAATTTTTCATGGAGTAATCCCAACAATGCTCTAAACCAGAACAATCAGAATGCACAAGCATCGGGATTCCAGCAGAATATTCCACGGCAACAGATGTCGCAGCAACAACCGACAACATCTAGTTCTTTGGAAAATTCTCTAAATGCTTTTATGATGAAAACTGAATCTTATATGACTGAGAATAGTAATTTCATAAAAAGAACTGATGCTTTTATTAACAGGACCGAGATGAGATTGCAAAACCAAGATGCGGCAATCAAATCATTGGAAAATCAAGTCGGACAGTTTGCTCAAAATTTGAATACTAGACCACAAGGAGGTTTACCTAGCGATACTGAAGTCGCAAGAGGAACTGGCCATGAGCAATGTAAGGCGATCACCACTAGAAGTGGCCAACAACTTAGAGAGGTTCAAACCCGCTCGTCAAACAAAACTCCACAAAAAGATCAGGTCGAACCTAGCGGCAAAGCCTCAGATGCTGAACCAGGAATTGCCGCGGCAACCGGCAATAAGCATGCCTCGGCAACCTACGATAAAGACGCCTCGGCAACTTGCGATAAGCATGCCTCGGTAACCCCAGTTGATAATGCCTCGGCAACTCCAGATGTCCCGGCAATGCCGTCAATTAGGTTTCAAACCAATGAAAGGATCGAAGATATCCGACTTCCACCACCATTCCCACAAAGGTTGAAGCGACAAAAGCAAGAATACTAATTCAAGAAGTTTCTTGATATCCTAAAGCAAGTCCACATCAACTTGCCACTGGTGGAAGCAATTGAACAAATGCCAAACTATGCCAAGTTTCTTAAAGACATTGTGTCCAAGAGAACAAGGCTAGGAGAGTTCGAAATAGTTGCCGCGACAGAGGGATGCATGGCAATGTTGCACAATCGTATGCCACCCAAGTTGAAGGATCCCGGAAGTTTCACAATACCCTGTTCCATTGGAAATCACTATGTCGGGAAAGCATTATGCGACCTTGGGGCTAGCATAAACTTGATGCCTAAATCGGTTTTCCAGAAACTAGGAATCGGGAAGGCAAGACCTACAACAGTTATGCTGTAGCTAGCCGACAGATCCTATGTGCATCCAGAGGGAAAAATCGAGGACATGCTGGTAAAAGTTGATAAATTTATTTTTCCCGCCGACTTTATTATTTTGGATTGTGAAGTAGATGAACATGCACCTATCATTCTCGGGAGACCATTCCTAGCAACAGGGAGAACCTTGATCGACGTTGAAAAGGGAGAACTCACAATGAGGGTGAATGACCAGCAGGTCAAACTAAATGTGTTCCAAACACTAAGGCATGCCGATGATCCAGAAGAATGCCAACTACTTCATGCCACGGCAGAGTTTAACTTCGATGAGGAATTTAGTTGCCTCGGCAACTACATTGCCGATCAAGAGGAACCTGAGGAGTATGAAGAACCGGTCGATGAGGAACAACAAGAAGAGGCAAATTGGCTAGTCAACCGACCAGGTACATACTTTGAACCACTGGATTACTCAGGTAAAGAAGGTAAACTCGAAAAAACCTCTATTAAACAACCACCAATTCTTGAGTTGAAACAATTGCCAGAGCAACTAAAATATGTATACTTAGGGACCGATAATACATTGCCTGTAATTATTTATTCTAAGTTACAACCTGAGCAGGAAAAGAAGCTGATCAAGATGTTGAAGCTACACAAAAAGGCAATAGGGTGGACAATTGCCGACTTGAAGGGAATTAGCCCGGCGGTGTACATGCACAAGATCTTGTTGGAAGATGATCACAAACCTTCAATTGAGGCCCAGAGGAGACTGAATCATGCCATAAAAAGGGTTATAATGAAAGAAATCATCAAGTGGCTTGACGCCGGCATTATATACCTATCTCCGATAGTACGTGGGTAAGTCTGGTACAATGTGTACCAAAAAGGGAGGTATAACAGTGGTAAGCAATGAAAATAATAAACTTGTCCCAACCAGGACTGTGACCGGTTGGAGGGTTTATATGGACTATCGAAAGCTAAACAAAGCCACTAGGAAAGATCACTTCCCATTACCCTTTATTGATCAAATGCTTGACCGTCTTGTAGGTAAACCCTTTTATTGTTTTCTTAATGGTTATTAAGGTTACAATCAGATTGCCATAGCACCAGAAGATCAAGAAAAGACAACCTTCACATGCCCATACGGTACTTATGCCTTCCGAAGGATGCCGTTCGGATTGTGTAACGCCCCGGCAACCTTCCAAAGATGCATGATGGCACTCTTTTCAGACATGGTCGAAAACTTCCTTGAGATCTTCATGGATGATTTTTCGATTTTTGGTAATGACTTCGACGGTTGTCTCGGCAATTTACAGAGGGTGTTAGCAAGATGCGAAGAAACGAATTTAGTCCTCAATTGGGAGAAATGCCATTTTATGGTAGATGAAGGAATAGTGCTCGGCCACAAGATTTCATCCAAGGGAATTGAAGTAGACAAAGCCAAGGTGGACGTGATCGAGAGATTACCCCCACCAAGTTCGGTTAAAGGAATTCGAAGTTTTCTCGGACATGAAGGTTTTTACAGGAGGTTCATTCATAATTTTTCTAAAATCACTAAACCCTTGTGTAATCTGCTTGAATAGGATAAAGTCTTCGATTTTGATGATTCTTGCACTCAAGCATTCGAAACCCTAAAGAAAAAGCTTGCCTCGGCACCCATTGTCGTTCCACCAGATTGGACGCTACATTTTGAGCTCATGTGCGATGCAAGTGATTTCGCGGTAGGAGCAGTCCTAGGCCAACGCACAGGTAAGACATTCCATGTGATATACTACGCTAGTAAAACTCTTAATGGTGCTCAAGTGAATTACACAACAACGGAGAAAGAGTTACTAGCTGTAGTTTTCGCATTTGACAAGTTCCGATCCTATTTAATTGGTACAAAGGTAATTGTTCATACGGACCATTCGGCAATCAAATACTTATTTGCTAAAAAGGATGCTAAACCTCGTTTGATTCGTTGGATATTACTTTTACAAGAATTTGATATTGAAATTAAGGACAGGAAAAGAATAGAAAATCAAGTGGCCGATCACTTATCACGTTTGGAACACAATAGGAAGGAGGACGCGGATCTAGAGATATGCGATGCATTCCCGGATGAACAAATTTTAGTTGCCTCGGCAACCCACGACGCCTCGGCAACCATGGATGCACACGCCTCGGCAACTTTCGACGCCACAACAGTCTTTGACGCGCACGCCTCGACAATCTTGGGAGCAGTCGCCACGACAGCACATGCCTCGACAATACCCTGGTACGCGGATTAGTTAACTTCCTTGTTTGTGGTATTTTTCCTTATGGCATTACTCACCAAGGGAAGAAGCGGTTCCGCCATGATGCTAAGCATTACTTTTGTGACGAGCCTCTTTTGTTTAAACAATATGCAGATAAGGTTATACGCCGATGTGTCCCTGAAGAAGAGCAACAGAATGTACTCCGGCAATGCCATTCTTCACCCTATGGAGGACATTTTGGAGGAACTCGTACCGCGGCCAAAGTTTTGCAATCGGGTTTGTATTGGCCAACATTGTACAAAGATGCCCAAGACTTTTACAAGCAATGTGATCATTGCTAGAGGACGGGCAATATCTCTAGACGACATGAGATGCCGCTCCAGAACATCATCGAGGTGGAATTGTTCGATGTAAGGGGGATCGATTTTATGGGACCTTTCCCATCTTCATTCGGCAACCTCTACATTCTACTTGCCGTCGACTACGTGTCTAAATGGGTTGAGGCAGCTGCAGTTCCCAACAACGATTCCAAGACCGTGCAACGATTCTTGCAGAAAAACATATTTACACGGTTTGGGATGCCGAGAGCAATTATCAGCGACGAAGGCAAGCATTTTGACAACAGACTAATTGCCAAGATGTTGCAACGCTTCGGCATATCACACAAGATTGCCACGGCATATCACCCACAAACCAACGGGCAAGCAGAAATTTCCAACCGGGAGTTGAAGGGAATACTCGAGAAAGTTGTAAATCCCTCAAGGAATGATTGGTCATTAAGACTAGATGACGACTTTGGGCATATCGCACCGCATTCAAAACACCCTTAGGTATGTCCCCTTCCGACTTGTCTATGGCAAAACATGTCATCTACCGGTGGAAATCGAGCACAAGGCATATTGGGCAATCAAGACCGTGAATATGGATTGGGAAAGTGCCGGACAAAAGCGTTTGATGGATCTCAACGAGATAGAAGAATTCTGTGCACTCACCTATAACAATGCACGAATCTACAAGGAGAAAACAAAGCGATGGCATGACAAGAAACTATTGCCACGGCAATTCACGCCAGGGCAACTAGTTCTCCTATTCAATTCTCGGCTAAAACTTTTCCCTGGAAAGCTGAAATCAAGATGGTCGGGACCATTCGAAGTCATCAAACCATTCTCCCATGGTGCCGTGATAATCAAGTCCATCTCTGACAACCTTGAATTCAAAGTTAATGGACAAAGATTGAAGCACTACAATGGTGCCCATGTGGAACGTAACAAGGAAGTTGTCAACTTAGGAGATGCATGAGCATGCTCTCCCTTTTGATATTTTTATTTTTATTTTTATTTATTTTTATTTTTATTTTTTCGATTAATTAGTTATTATTATATTTTTGTCGATTTTTTTATTTTCTTTATTTTTCTTCCTTTTCAATTATTAGTAGTTTTTAGGATAGATTTTCTTTATTATTTAAGTTTAAGAATCCTATTACACATCTTTATTTATTTTCTCTATTAGTTTATATTTAATTTTAATCTTTATTTGATTTGTCTTTGAATTGTAGGAAAAGAAGTTCAAGATAAAGAAGGAATTCTAAACCAAGTAGGAAAACATCTTCAACAAGGAAACTAAGAGGCTGAATCTAAGGCTTATATAAAGCCTCCAATTCATCCTAACCAAAACCCCTTTGTCGAAAACTTCTACCAAGCCCTAAACCCTTTTTCGTTTTCCCCTAATCCCACCCACCTATCTTTTCTATAAAACCCATCACCCTTAACCTATTCATACTTCCTATCTTGCAACTTTTTAGTTTCTTTTCTTTTCTTTGTTTTTACTCACAACCAAGATCATCCATGACATCCAAGATTAAACTTTTAGTTCATCCAAGTTCCTCCAAAGAACCAAGATACAAGAAGTTTCCTACACCGGTGGTTCAAGAAAGATTTCGATCCAAGTTTAAAAGCCGAAAAATTCATGAAGAACAAGGCTTTGAATACTCCAACTCTCATCAAGATTTCGGCCTTGAACCATTCATCTTCAAGAGGATTGCACATCAAAAGTGGCAAATCTTTTGCCATCAACCGGAACCGGGGAACATCTCATGGGTAAGAGAATTTTATGCTCACTCACCTAACCCAGATAATCCTTATGTTTTTGTTCGTGACAAGGCCATACTTATAAGTCCCGAAAGCATCAACACCTTTTACGGACTTTACATTGAGAAGGACGAGCATCAAGCCTTCGTTGACCAAATCAATCCCAAGCAACTCGACAAGGTGCTTCAAGAACTCACTCAACCGAGAACTCATTGGAGCGACGGTAAATACAAGGGAACGGTAAATCGCCTCCGGCTTAAACCCAAGGCAAAACTATGGAATAAGTTTGTTAAAACTTCTTTAATGCCCACCACACACAATACTACCGTTGATATACCACGTCTTTTGCTCATACATTCTATTTTGCATGATCGCATCATTAACATTGGAAAAATTATTTGTGATGAGATTTTTGTATGCAGCTCAAAAGATAAAGGTTCTCTTTTCTTCCCTTGCTTAATTTTTAACCTTTGCAAGGAGATGCATGTCCCGAGTGAGTCCACCGATGAAAAGGCCCTACCCAAGTCTGGTTGGAATCAAGCACTAATCCGAAAGCTAATGGGAGAGGCACCGGGAGATTCTTCAAGGCCTCCAATTGTCACGGCAACTTCTGCCGCCGCGGCAATCCCTAATGCCCAAGCACCTAACGCCAGGGCAACTCGGCCACCAACCCCGGGACACTTTGAAGCACTTTTGCACCCATTGGCAAGCCACCTAAGGCAAATTGAAGACCGACAACTAATGTTCATGCGGTACATGAAGGAGCACAACAATGCCATCACCCAAGTCATCCTAAAGAAGTACCCGAACAATCACGTGCCGTTTCCAATCTTCCCCGCCGAGATCCTTACCCCGGCAACCAATGAATCAGACGCCACGACAACCTCAACAGATGATGCCACGGCAACCTACTTCGTGCATGCACAAGCTGACGCCATGACAATCAACCCTGAAGATGCCACGGCAACCAAAGCTAAAGACATCCCGGCAACCACTGCAAAAGCCAAAGGTAAAGCACCTATGCCCAAATCAACTCCTACAGAATCATTCTCTGATTTTTCAGATTCGGACGAGTCCTCCATTGAACCAACAAAGACCGCACCAATTGAATACTCCAAACGAAAAGCCATTGACATTGATGAAGAGGACGATGAGGACAACCCCGTACGAGGATCGATTCCACCACCGGCAACAAGAAAACAACCATCGCGTTCAAGCAAGAGAATCAAGACACCGACTAGAAGGAAACTAATCATCTACGATGATGAACTCTCGGAGTAAGTCCTCGTATGCATTTTTATTTTAATTTTTCTCGTTATTTTATGCATGCATTGAGGACAATGCCTCACTTGAGTTTGGGGGGGATTGTTATTAGTAGTTACCATGTTTAGTTACATTAATCTTAAGTATTACATTTAGGATACATAAATTGCTTGCCATGCATTTAATTGGAACAAAAATTGCTTAGATTTGATGAATATTCGATGATGACTTTGCCAATGCACTTAATTGATAGAATTTTTATTCTAGGATAACCATGGAAAAACTTATAATTTTACTATGATGCTAAATTTGATGAAACACTGTTGTGGTTTGATTGATTTAAGGAATTCTAGTGAACTTAGGTTGATAATTAACAAATTGAAGGATTAGAATAAAAATTGGATGAATGCTGGAGGTGCCCGAAATTGGCTCTAGCATGTGCTAAAAAAATTGATCACTAGAGGTGCCCGAAACTGGCTCTAGTATGTGCTAAAAAAAATTTGATCGCTAAAATTGCCCGAAACCGGCTCTAGTCAAATAAATTAACTTAAGAAAACTAAAAACAAAACACTAGAGGTGCCCAAAACTGGCTCTAGTTAAAACATGTTAAAAAGAACCCAATGAAGTAATTTGAAAACCTATTGTTTGCATAGAATCCGAAAAATCAACTTGCACACAACTCCACACACACTCACAAGCATTATAGTTTGATTCCGAGTAATTTCTAAGTTTTCCGAAAAATAAAAAGCCAATCATACTTTGTGCCTCGGTTCAGAGAATTGAAATCAAGTTCAAAGCTAAGTTTGTGAAAATTGAAGTCTTGGCAGGTAATTATGAGTTTGCATTACTTGAGGACAAGCAATAGTTTGAGTTTGGGGGTGTGATAAGTGTTCAAAAGTACTATTTTTCTTACCCTTTTTACTTATATTATTGTTAGACTTAGGCTCATATTAGTTGTATAATTAGCCATTCATGCATTAATCCATGTTTCCTTCCATCGTTGAGCTTGATTACATAACTTGGTAGTTTTTGTGGGAAAATATGCTGCTTTGGTGTGTATATGCAGGATCACTTGCCAAAGCAAGGCTAGAGCTAGTTGCCAGGGCAATGAATGAAGGAGACGCCGAGCTAGTTGCCAGGGCAATGCATGAAGGAGACGCCGAGCCAGTTGCCGACAAGAGCAAAGGTGATATGGTAGTCGAAATTAATGACTATACAAGCCCAAGATGACGTGGAGCAAAGCCCAAACCCAAAGGAATTTGATTTCCATGCAGAGATTAAAGAAGAATTAAATTCCAAGAAGATAGGAGAAGTTCTAGTAGGAATACAATTATAATAAAGAATTATATTCTTTAAAGATAATTTAATTCCAACTTAAACTCCTCCTCAAAGAAGGACTTTGGCCTAGCCCTATAAATAAGATGGAGATTTCGACAAGAGAGAGAGAGCAAGAGGGAAATTTCGACAAGTCCAAGTAGGGCAAGAGGAGAGAATTTTCGACAAGCATCTAGGGCAAGGAGGATTTCGACAAGCCTCCTTCTTCATCCTTTTCTTTCTTGTTCGATTGGGTTCATGCTAGGGATTAATTATCTTGTGTTTCTTTGGAACCTAGCCATGAACTAAATCTACTTGGCTATGGTTATTGTGTTTTGTGGTTGTGAGAAATTATTGGTTTTTGTTTAGGTAATAAGAGTTTGCACTTTTCTATTTCAAGGTTTATTCATTCTTGGTTCTTATTCTTGTTTGCGAGTGAATTGGGAGAAGATCTCGTGATTTCATCTATTTATCTAATATCGGGAGAGTTAGATTCAAGAAACGAATGAATATGATCTTTATTCAATCTAATGATGGTGAAGATTAATCCGGCTTAGGAATAAGTTAAGGATTTCAACGGCTAAGAGGAGCGCAAGATTGGTTGTTGTTCACCCTTGATTCACGCAGGGATGTATTATCAAGGCATGCACAAGTAGCTAGAGTTTCGAATTAGGGATAAGAAGAAACCATTGAAGAACGCTCTGCCGAACCTTGAAGGTTGCTGCCCAGACGCCCAAGTAGTTGCCCAACTAGTTGCCCAGGCAACCATCGATTAGTTGCCAAGGCAACCCCGTTGTGCAAGTTGCCACGGCAACTGAGTTGCCCGTGCACTCTTTTACCAAAACAATCCAATCGGCTATCACACCTCAACTCACGATAACCTGGCCTATCTCTCTCTCATTTGAATTCATCTTTTCTTTTACTTTATTGCTTTCTAGATTAGTCATTAGTTAAACTCCTATAATCATTTACTTGTGTTTTTACTTTTTACAGTGCAAGAGATTAGATCCTTGAAGTGGCACCAATCTATGTGGAGACGATATCTTTTATACTATAACTTGCGATGTGTATACTTGGACAATTGCGTAGCACTTATTACGCACAACAATCAGCAGTAATGATCACTAGCAAGGTTGAGTGTTTACCTAAGTAAGCATACTTGAGATGGTCTGGCAGTGATTTGAGCTACAGTTCGAGTGGCTCCTCAATAGATATTTTGGTGCCACGATCTCTCTTCCAACCAACTCTAATGGTTCTGGTTATCCAAAATAGCTTACTTCTACTAAGGCTGCTCCTTTAGTTTCCTCACTTGTTTCACCTTCACTGTCATTTTTGCTGGCATCATCATCAGTATCTTGGCACATCTGTGCCACGTTCACCTTAAAAATAGACTCCATCTTATCATTTGCTTGGCATTCGTCTGATTCATCTGCACATTTCAAATCTTGAAACACATTAAATGTAACCTGCTGATCATTCATGTGCATAGTTAACTCACCTTTATGAACATCAATCAAGGCTCTACATGTGGCAATGAACGGTCTGCCCAATATAATTGGGACATTTAAATCTGCCTCATAATCTAAGATAATAAAGTCAGCTGGGAATATGAATTTATCTACCTTTACCAACATATCCTCAATCTTACTCTTAGGATGTGCAAAAGATTAGTCCGCCAACTGCAGTGTCACCGTGGCAGGCCTTACTTCTATGCCAAGCTTCCTGAAAACATACATTGGCATCAAATTGATGTTGGCTCCTAAGTCACACAGTGTCTTACCCATGAATTTGTTGCCAATGGTACAAAGAATAGTAAAACTTCCTTGATCTTCCAGCTTTGGTGGCAATCGATTAAGTATCATTGCACTGCATCCCTCAGTGAGAGCTACGGTTTCGAAATCACCCAGCTTCCTTTTTTTGGTCAAGATGTCCTTTATGAATTTGACATAGTTGGGCATTTGCTCGAGAGCTTCCACCAATGGTAAATCGATTTGCAATTGTTTAAGTATTTACAAGAAATGCTTAAATTGTTGATCCTGCTTGTGCTTTTGTAGTCTTTGTGAAGATGGTAGAGGTGGATAAACATATGCTGGCTCTATCGGCTTTGCCAAGGTTCTGCTGACATCCGACTAAAGTCTGACATCAGACTGTGGTCTGGCATTGCTTATGTCTGCTTCTTTATTCTTTGGTTCTTTTGGTTCATCTACTGGTAGTTTCTTCTTCTCCTAGAAACTATTTGGTTGTTTGACAGATGTCTCAGTCTAGCATTGTTTGCCTCTCCGTAGAGTCACAACTTTGCATTGTTCATTATGGTTTTGCCTAGCATCCTCTGTATCACTTGGCAAAGCTCATTGGGGTTTATTGCTGAGCGCATTGGCAATCTGTCCAATTTGTACCTCCAAGTTTCGCATCGATGCTGCCAAACTCTAGACAGTTGTATCATTCTTCTCCATATATTCTATCAAAGTCCTCTGGTTGTTCCTTTGCCTTGCATAAAAATTGTTTTGTGCCCTTTGTGGCATGGCATTCTGGTTGACCCTTGGTATGGCATTGTTCTGATGCTGAGCATTGTATTGGTTGCTTCCTTGATTCCTCCAAGCTAAATTTGGGTGTTGCCTCCATCCTGCATTGTAAGTATTAGAATTTGGATTATAATTACGATTAAAATTGCCAACGAAATTTACTGACTCAGGGTTGGCAGGTCAATCTTCTGTGTGATGATCCTCTCCACATATTGTACAGAATATGGCTAATGCCTTAACTTCTTGGGCCTCATAACTCTTTTGCAAAGTTCTCACCACGCTCATAAGATTGGAAATCTCAGCGTGGATGGATGTGAGCTCATCTATCTATAATTTCCCACCAGTTTTAGTGCTGGTCCCAAGTCTAGCAGTAGGGTATTCAAAATTATTGATTGAAATCCTCTCAAGGATGCCAACTGCCTCTGTACAGTTTTTGTCAAGCAATGAGCCATTTGCCGACGCATCAATAACTGTTCTGGTTTGTGCATTAAGTCCATTATAGAAGGTATCCATTTGGGTCTATTTCGAGAATCCATGTATGGGACATCTTCTCAGCAGATCTTTATATCTCTCTCATGCATCATATAAGGTCTCATCATCAGCATGCCTAAATGTGATGAGCTCACCCCTCAACTGTGAGTTTAGGTGGCTGAAATCGTAACAAAAATTTCTGGCATAGATCTCCCCATGAGGTGACAGAACCAGGTGGCAAAGAACTTAGCCATGCTTTTGCTCTATCTCTTAGAGAAAATGTAAACAACTTTAGCTTCACTGTATCCTCCGATACTCCAGGCTGCTGAAATAGCTGGCAAACTTCCATGAACTGCTTCAAGTGTTGCCTTGGATCTCTAGTAGGTGCTCCATCAAATTGTCCTACATTCAAAAGTGTTTGTATCATTACCGGTTTCAGTTCAAAATTGGGTGTATTTACCTCATGACCAATTAGTCATAGCATCAAATTGTTAATGTTTGGTGCCGAATATTCTCTAATAGGTCTCTCTTCCTCCATATTAATAGCTGGGGCAACATGAGCTGGTGGTATTCCATTGTTATTGGGTGAATTTTCCTCACAGTTTAACACACCATTTTCCTTTATTGCCTTGTTGAGCCATCTCTCGAATCTTTTTCTTTAACCTTCGCAGGGTTCTTTCGATTTTCGGATCGTATAGCTAATCTTCCACCACATGGCAGTTTCTGGTCATACACCGGTCAAAACAAAGAAATAAAATAAAGAACAAAAATAAAAAGAACACAAGTGAAAATTTAAAAACAACAAACTCCGTTGCAATCCCCGGCAACAGTGCCAAAAACTTGTTCGACTGTGTAAGTGCTTGGCAAAATAGTGGAAAATGTATTGGAAATATATGAAAATAGTGCCAAGACTAAGTCATTTGCGTGCAAGTATGTACAGTCTGCAAGTAATACAACAGTAAGCTGGTTATCGATCCCACAATGATTGGCTAAGAGATTGTTTGCCTTGCTTGTTTACTCGTCAAAGGGAAAGTGTTGTTGATTTGAAGTGGGTTTTGAAAACAATTTAAAAGAAAAGAAATAAAAGGAAAACAGTATACGCACAATGAGAGTTTAAATGAGTGATGAGCGTTGGCAAGGGATGCCTGTTTTTCACACTTTTCATGCCAGCCTTTAATACTTTTTTGCCTTGATATTATTGACGAGCAGATTCAAAGTTGGCATTGCCCCTGTCGATGGAAATGCCCGAAATTAACCATGTAAAAACCCTTATATCTCTATAATAAAGTTTTTCATAAATTAATTTGATTAAGTCCCAATCTATACTCCTAAGGGGTAAACTCACTCCCGAAGTAAGTTCATCTACTTGAACATCTTCTGTCGAAGCATCTCGCCTTAATATCTAGAAACTAATCGTTGTCCCCTAAGTCTCTTAAGATATTAAGGTGCAACAAGCATACTCTGCTAGTGGTCGCTTGGCACGAAATTTAAAAAACTGTAAAACATGCTAGTTAAGGAAAACAATGCCAATGCATTTTGATTATTAAAAACTAAACATGAAAATAGCGTTCACATGCAAACATCCCCCACCAACTGTAAAAGTTTAGTTCATGGTGGGGGTATTCATCCAAAAACCACAATCGTATCTCAACATCATCACCATTAAAAATAAAAATAATTTAAAACAGAGAGAATGTGCTAGAAGGGGGTCCGTTGTTGCAGCTTTCAAGGTCCAAGCTCTCGGACAAGCTGGTCAAACCACGTCTCTTTGGTACAACCTTCATCTTAATCCGATCATCCCTTTCAATCCCCATCTTTTTTTTCTTTTTTACTTTTCCTTCTTTAAATAGGTAAGCACGAGACGCCTAGGATAAACCTTGAAATTTGAAATTTGAATGCGCAAGGGATAAGGGTTGTGATCATCTTATCCTATATTTGAATCCTAGGTTCTTTGGCAATTTTTGGTCCATTGCTGCCAACAACAACTCGACATTCTCTACGACATTCCTTTATTTCTACGCTGCTTTGGTCTGCTAAACTTGTCATTCTCTGTTGAGCCTGCAATAATGCCAACAAAGCAACCCTTCACACTGCCATAACACAATTCCTAACTCCTTATGCAAATGCATGAATTTTAAGGCTAAATGAAACTAAACACACTTAAAGGCGAGCAAATACAATGTGAAATAAGCATAAGATTTAGTACTTTTGATGAGTTAACACTACTATATAACATTCAAACTATACTTTGAAAACAAGTCCTTGGAAATTCTTTCTTGCTTCCTCGCTGCCCGCAACCTTTAATTCTCTGTATTGATGGAAAAGAAGAGTGTAAGCACACTAGGCTTAGTAAGGAATACTCAAAAACCAACCACTATCAATGCATTTTAAACCATTTAACAATCCTTGTGAAAACCACTTTCCAAAATGCTTTTAAATCAACATCACAACATCTTGCCTTATCAAAACCATGCACTTAACATATCCAAAGCATCATATTAAACCATAAGAAACAAGTATCATGGATTAAACAGCAAAGTCCCATTTGCTATCCTCAATTTAAGCTTTCCCATGCATACTACTAATGCAAGGCTTAAAGAGCAAAACATGTTTAAACCACATTAAACAACATAATCCATCTCATGATACATCATCAATTATATTGGCTTACAAGTGATCATTAACCACGTTCCACTTTACAAAACATAACATCAGATACACAGATTCAACAAGTGTTCCCAACACTTCATGCCAGCACAACCGAAATCATTAGTATATTACAATCGAGTACATTCACAACCCCACACATCAGTTGGACGCACAACCCACTAATAGGAGTCTTCGGTACAAAGATCTAAACCCCTCGACCGTTACGGTACTCAGTTGGAGTTTTTGGTGCACGAATCAAAACCCCTCAACATCCAAGACGAGTTTTTACAGTGCACTATCAATCCTATGGCCGGCCAACTATATCCGATAACATTTACAAAACATTTTCATATCATCACTTGCCAATATAATTCATTTCATTAACAACAACTCATTATTTTCATATGCATCATTAAAATCATTTAACCAATGCAATACACCTTGCATTAACTAATGTTCATAAACATTAACAAAACATGCATTACTTCCAAATGAATCAACATCATTATGTAATAAATTTCCAGCATTAAACAATGCTCGAAATATGCATATACAGTGAGTAATTGAACCATTTAAACAAGTGCACAAAAACCAATTGCCAAATCGAGTTCGAGAGAAAATCCATCCTTTTACTTACTTTTGAGCTTAGATCAGCGTTTCAAGCTTGATCTAAACCCCCAAACACAACTTTCAAACCTTTGAAAAGCTATTAAACACGTTCTCACTCACCGACGCGCAAAGCCTCGCTTGCCGATACGGTAACCTCACCTCCAAAGCGTCCAAAACAATCATTCAAGCTTGAGGATCAACTTCCCCTAATTAATCCACACAAAAACATAGGATGCATTTCATCAATATGCAATCAACAACACAGAAACACAAATCGTCAACATCTACTACTCAATTTCACTCTACAACAACCGAAAATCAACATCAATAATCTTCCAAACTTAACCCAGCCACAATATAACATCTTAACCCATCAATTAACATCTAAAAACATGACAACAACATCCTTATACCTCCAGCATTCATTAAACCACCACAACACCCCAAAAGCTCACAACTAACAACCTAAAAAATTAGAGTTTCACATAGTTTCGGGATTCCAATGTTAAAACCCACTTATTAACATTAATAAACATCAAAATCATGATTAAAATCAATCAAGAACTCAACAAAACAGAGACCATACGAAAATCCACCAATTAAACATCAATTTAACAAATCTTTCACAATTAAATCATCAAATCAAGATAGAAAACATATGTAAATGATCAATAACTTGGGAATTTCAATAAAGAACCTTGTATTAGAGGAGAAGAATGAAGCTCACCTCTAAATTTGGCTTTCATATTAATTGGATGTATTTTCTTGAGAAAACAAGATCAAACCAAATAGGTTTTGTTAGGAAACCATTAAAGATCCATTTGATAACAAAAGAATATTAAAATCAAGTGTTTACTTGAGAAAATTGAAGTGAAAAGAGAGTTTGGCTGGAGAGAATTTGCGAGAAAAGCTTTTGATGAAAAAGTTAGTTACGTGATATTTTATTAAAGTCTAATTATGAAATTAATCTCCCCAAACCTTTTTTATATTTTATAAAACCCTTTTAAAATATCCAATTTTAAGAGAAAAGCCTGTTATTGAACTTTTGCCAAATAGCTCCTTAATGATTCTAAGTTTTGACCCTTTTACAAAACAGTCACTAAAAATAGTTTTGAAACTTTACATTTTGGTCACTAACCAAAATGTCCAATTTTGAGACCCCTTTTTGTAAAATTGATTTTTACCAAAATAATTTCCATATTAAATAATAATTTTATATTATTTTCCCATATTTTTATCCCATTCGAAAATATTTATTCCAAATAAAATCCTGAAACTAACTTGAATCCTTTAATCCGATCCGTCGAACCGTCTAAACCACCAAGAAAACTCCTAGGCCCAAAATTGATGCGTCACAACTCTCCCTCCTTAAGAAATTTCGTCTTTGAAATTTACCTGATGGGAACAGATGCAGAAACTGAGCAACCATGTCCGACTTACTTTCCCCCATAGCCTCCTTAACACCGCAATGCCGCCACAACACCTTAACAAGTTCAATCGCCTTGCCACGAAGAAATTTACTGCTGGAGTCAAGGATCTCCACTGGTTCCTCATCATAAGACAAATTTGGTCGCAACTCAATTGGCATTACATGCGACGGGTCTGAACGATGCCTCCGCAACATGGATACATAAAACACATTATGAATCTTCTCCAACTCAGGAGGCAAACTCAACTGATATGCCACATGACCAATACGTTCCAACACCTCATACAATCCAATAAACCTTAGACTCAACTTCTCCTTGAGATCAAAATGCAACATCTTCTTCCAATGTGAGACTTTCAAGAAAACCTTTTCACCAACAGCGTACTCAACCTCTCTACGCTTCAAATCCGCGTAGGATTTCTGCCTATCTGAGGCCTCTGTCAAATGATCACAAATCATCTTTACTTTCTCATCTGTGTCTTTCAATACATCAGGCAAGGAAACATACTTTTCCCCAGCCTCAGCCCAACACAAGGGTGTACGACACCTTCTACCATACAGGGCTTCACACGGTGCCATCTTTATACTTGTTTGATATCTATCATTGTACGCAAACTCAACCAAAGGCAACTACCTTTCCCAAGTTCCTTGGAACTCAATGATGCAACATCTCAACATATCCTCCAAAATCTGAATTACACGTTCAGACTGGTCATCCATCTGAGGATGATACAAAGTACTGAAATTTAAGCGAGTACCCAAAGCTCGATGCAAACATCCTCAAAACGTTGTTGTAAACAGTGGATCTCTATTTGAAACAATCAACTTAGGTACCCTGTGCAACCTCATGATCTCAGCAACATACAAATCCGCCAACCTATCCAAAGTATACGTCGTATGCACTAGCAGAAAATGTGCACACTTCGTAAACCGATCAACAATAACCCAAATAGAATCATTTTTAGTCGGTATCAAAGGCAACCCTGACACAAATACATGGTGATCCTCTCTCATTTCTACTTCAAAATTTTCAACGGTTGCAACAACACGGAAGGAAACTGATGTTCAGCCTTCACACGTTGATATATCATACATCTAGCAACAAAATCAACTACGTCCTTTTTCAAACCCACTTAATAGTATTATTCCTTCAAATCCCGATACATTTTGGTACTACCATGATACATAGCAAAAAGACTAGCATGTGCCTCACTCAAAATCATCCGTCTCAACTCCTCATCACTAGGCACCACTGTCCAATCTTTAAAACACAACACCCCATCACCATTAAGGTGACAATCCGTAGTATTCCTATCCATGATGTCCTTGACATGCGGTACCAATGCCTCATCATAAGGTTGCTTTTCCTTAATTAACTGCGACAAAGATGGTTTCACTTGCTACTCTGCCAACAGACCTTCATCACGGGTCATACTCAATCTCGTAAACATGGCCCTCAACTCTACAACAGCTTTTATACTCAAAGCATCAGCCATAATATTCGTTTTGCCCGGATAATACTCAATTGTCAAATCATAATCCATAAGCAACTCCAACCATCTACGTTGCCTAAGATTCAACTCCTTTTGCGACATCTAATATTTCAAAATCCTATTATCAGTGTATACAATACACTTTTAACCATAATGGTAATGTCTCCAAATCTTTAACTCAAACACTACCACAATCATGCGTAGGGTAGTTGCGCTCATGCACATTTAACTGCCTCGATGCATAAGCTACAACTTTCCCATCCTGTATCAAAACAACCACAAACTAACGTAGAATGTGTCGCTATAAACCACAAACTCTTTCCTTGACTCAGGTTGAATCAAGATTAGAGCTTGTGTCAAGCTTCCTTCAACTTCTCGAAAGCTTGTTGTCTAGCTTCTGTCATTTGAACCGTACATCTTTTTGCAACAACTTGGTCAACAGAGCAACAACTCTCGAAAACCCATCCACAAAATGACAGTAATAACCTGCCAAACCTATGAAACTATAAACTTCTGTCACTGACTTAGGCTACTTCCAGTTCACAACCGCCTCAACCTTTTTAGAATCCACCCGAATACCTTCAGCTGAAACCACATGACCAAGAAAAATCACCTCCTTAATCCAAAACTCATATTTGCTCAACTTGGCGTAAAATTGGTTATCCACCAAGGTCTGCAACACAATCCGCAAGTGTCGATCATGATCTTTCTCGGTACGAGAGTACACAAGAATATTATCAATGAACACTACTATGAATTGATCCAAGAATTCATGGAACACCTAATTCATCATAACCATAAATGTTACAACGTATTCGTCAACCCAAACGGCATCACCAAGAACTCATAATGGTTGTACCTCATACGAAAAGTAGTCTTCAACATATCTTTATCTTTAACCTTCAACTGATAATACCTAGATCTCAAATCAATCTTGGAAAACACCGTAGCACCTCAGAATTGATTGAACGAGTCATCAATTCATGGCAAAGGATACTTGTTCTTAATCATCAACTTGTTTAGTTGTCGATAGTCAATACGCATCCTCAAAGTGCCATCATTCTTTTTCACAAACAACACTAGTGTTCACCACGACGAAACACTAGGCCGAATAAAACCATGATCCAACAGCTCCTAGAGTTGCATCTTCAACTCTTTTAACTTTTTTGGTGCCATTCAATACGGTGCCATCGATATTAGAGCCGAATCAGCATACGTCTTAATATAAAACTCTACCTCATTGTCCAGTGGCAAACCATGTAACTCTTCTGGAAACACACCCTGAAAGTTACAAACAGTACGGATATCTTTAGTCAGTACTTCTTCTATATTTGGATTCATAACATAAGCTAAATATGCATGGAACCCACATTCTAGCAACTTATGCGCTTTCATAGCTGAAAACCATATTGGGCAAGAACTTAACATTCTCACCCACAACTATCACCTCATAATCATCAGTAAGTTTCAAAGAAATCTGTTTGGTCTTAAAATCAACCACAACCCGATGCTTGGACAACCAATCCATACCCAAGATCACGTCAGAACCATGAAACATAATCTCTATCAGATCAGCTGCAAACACGTGACCTTAAACCATCAAAGGGCATCTCCAATACAACTTTCTCGAAATGATCGTCTCTCTAAAAGAACTCATTATTTGCATACCCACGTCTAATGTTGCGTGTGATAAGTGCTACGCAATTGTGCAAGTATACACGTCGCAAGTAATAAAGTGATATGAGTATCGAGTATCGTCTCCACAGTGATTGGTTTGGGCCACTTTGCTTAAGTTACTGCACTGTGAAAAGTAAAAACACAATTAAAGGATTAAAGGAGTTTAACTAATAACTAAACTAGAAAGCAATAAAGTAAAAGAAAAGATGAGATCGAATGAGAGAGAGATAGGCCAGGTTATCGTGAGTTGAGGTGTGATAGCCGATTGGATCGTCTTGGTAAAAGAGTGCAAGGGCAACTCAATTGCCGTGGCAACTTGCACAGCGGGGTTGCCTTGGCAACTAATCGATGGTTGCCTGGGCAACTAGCTAGGCAACTACTTGGGCGTCTGGGCAGCAACTTCAAGGTTCGGCGGAGCGTTCTTCAATGGTTTATTCTTATCCCTAAGTCGAAACTCTAGCTACTTGTGCATGCCTTGATAATACATCCCTGCGTGAATCAAGGGTGAACAACAACCAATCTTGCGCTCCTCTTAGCCGTTGAAATCCTTAACTTATTCCTAAGCCGGATTAATCTTCACCATCAATAGATTGAATAAAGACCATACTCATTCGTTTCTTGAATCTAACTCTCCCGATATTAGATAAATAGATGAAGTTACGAGATCCTCTCCCAATTCACTCGCAAACAAGAATAAAAGCCAAGAATGAGTAAACCTTGAATAGAAAAGTGCAAACTCTTATTACCTAAACAAAAACCAATAGTTTCTCACAACAACAAAACACAATAACCCCAACCAATCAAGTTAGTTCATGGTTGGGTTCAAAAGATATACAAAGAATAATCCCCAAACCATGAATCTAATGGAAGCAAAGAAGAAGAAGAAGTCGAAATTTCCCCTCCTTGCTATCTTGTCGAAATTTCCCTCTTGCTCTCTCTATGGATTGTCGAAATCTCCTTGCTATTTATAGGGCTAGGCCAAAGTCCTTCTTTGAGGAGGAGTTTGAGTTGGAATTAAATTATCTTTAAAGAATATAATTCTTTATTATAATTTTATTCCTATTAGAACTTCTCCTATCTTCTTGGAATTTAATTCTTCTTTAATCTCTGCATGGCAATCAAATTCCTTTGGGCTTGGGCCTTGCTCCATGTCATCTTGGGCTTGTAAAGTCATTAATTTCGACATCCCTATTGCATTTTGTCTTTGTCGACAAATGCCATGGCAACTGCTCTGCGTCTCCTTCATGCATTGCCACGGCAACTAGCTCGGCATATCCTTCATGCATTGCCCTGGCAACTAGCTCGGCATTGCTTTGGCAAGTGATCCTGCACATACACACACAAAAACACACCAAAGCAGCATCTTTTTCCACAAAAATCACCAAGTTATGTAATCAAGCTCAACGGTGGAAAGAAACATGAATTAATGCATGAATGACTAATTATGCAACTATTATGAGCTTAAGTCTAACAATATTATGAGTAAAAAGGGTAATAAAAATAGTACTTTTGAACACTTATCACGCCCCCAAACTCGAACTATTGCTTGTCCTCAAGCAATGCAAACTAACAATTACCTGCCAAGACTTTAATCATCAAAGACATGCTTCAAACTTGAATTAAAACCTCGGAACCATGGCACAAAGTATGATCACCTTTTAAATTTTTCAGATAGCACAAAAATTTCCCGGAACAAAACTATAATGCTCGTGACAATGTGTGTGCGTAGTTGTGTACAAGTTGATTTTCAAGATTCTATGTGAACAATAGGCTTTTATCAATTTAATTGCCGGGGCATTTATTTTCATTTTCACTAGAGCCAATTTCGGGCACCTCTAGCAAAGTAAGCAATTTCTTATTTTATTTTAGTCGACTAGAGCCAATTTCGGGCACCTCTAGCGATTCTTTAATGTGCATTAACTACTAGAGCCAGTTTCGGGCACCTCTAGCAAGAAAGTGTATTTACTACTAGAGCCGATTTTGGGCACCTCTAGCAAGAAATTAACTTTTAATTTTCAATTTTAAATTTACCCAAATTTTAAGCAACCTAAGTTCACTACGTTTCTTTGAATCAACAACCCACAACCGTGTAAAAAAATTCAGCATCATAGTAAAATTCTAAGTTCTTTTCATGCAATCCTAAAATTAAAGGTTATTTCAATTAAGTGCAGTGGCAAAAATTCATCATTGGATATTCAACAAGTCTTAAGCAATTAAATCAAATTAAAGGCATGGCAAGTAACATATGCAACCTATATGTGATTGCTAAAGATGAATGCAACTAAACATGAAACTAACTAGAAACCAACACCCCCCCAAACTCGAGAGAAGCATTGTCCTCAATGCATGTAAAAGTGAAACAAAATTTAAAAGAAACTAAATGAAATGAGTTAGTCAGAGAGGTCGTCACCTCGAGTGACGAGTTTCCTTCGTGCCGTTTGCTTGATTCAATTTCCGGTCAGTGGTTGAATGCTTGTGGCTGGTACCGCGTGAATAGCATTGCCTTGATTTGGTCCATGTTTGCGATGCGGTTTACTTGCATGTGCATCGATAGTTACCGGCCATTGTTGTTGCCTGGGCATCGCTTGATTTTGTTTGTGGTTCTTTGTGGCGAGTAGTCGGCAGATAAATTTCCTTATCATGGTGGTTGTGAGTCTTGTTGTGGAAAAGAAAATAAAGAAAACCTAGAAACTAAAGATAATGAAGAAAAATAAAATATATCCTAAAAAATAAAGAGAAAAAATAACAAAAAATAATAGAACAAAATAGTTCAAAAAATAAAAAAAATAAATGTATCAGTAGTTTCCGTGGCGTCGAGGGTTGCCGAGGCATGCACATCCATGGTTGCCGAGGCGTCAGGGGTTGCCGAGGCGTCTTGGCGTCCATGGTTGCCGAGGCGTGCGTGTCGAGTTGCTTTGCGGTGTTGAAGGTTGCCGTTTTCGATACTTCTTATAGTCCATCCGCACCCTCCATCGGGTGATAATATTTCCCAAAAAGAGTTTGGCCAATGTGCTTGCCACTACTCCCTTTTGCGTTACCATGGTGGAGGTGTCTTTCTTCTTTGTTCGCTTGTAGTCCATGTATACTCTCCACCTTGCTACTATTCCTGAAGGCACAAATATATTAATAGGAAAAATTATATCCATTCTCAACCATTCAATTACCTCATTCTTGTCGACTTCTATCATGGTTGGATGTAGCCTTTGTTGTCGTGGCAATTGCTGCTCAAGCCAATTGATGTGGCAATCCGTTGTCAAATTTTGCTTTAAGTCAAGGGAAGAATCAATTTTCTGAAGAGCTTTATGAATCCAAACACATTTTTCTTTTGGCCTCTCAAACATCTCCATCAGTAGAGATTTCGATGGCTTCAAATCTACCAACCTCGGTTCCTCAAGACATACCTGCAATGGACGAGGTAAGTTTTTAAAGAATTCAAAAGGTTCAACTATTACCTGCTCATATTCCATTGGCAAAGTATTATCATCTCGTTGATCTTGCATGTGGTCGAGTAATTGCCGTGGCAATTGTAGATGAGAGCAATCTACAGATTCCTGCTTCAACATCAACGTTGTAACCTTCTGGGTATCAGGTTCTTCAGAATTTGTTGTAGTATTGTTGTTCTCAGCTTCACTGAGTGTTATCGCGGCGTTGCTCTGTTCAGGCTCCTCAATCACTGCCAAGGCAATTTGTTGTTCAAGCTCATCATGTGTTGGGCAGTCTCTCTCATTGACATCCTCTTGACTTTGAGGTTCTAGTTGTTCCTCACCCATCGGAGATATTTCTTTGTATTGCTCCTTATCATCTTGCCTTGGGACGTCAGTATCCCTAGGAATGAATTGTTGGTGCATGTTATCCATGACATATGTGGATCTCCCCAATTGATCTTCTGAATCCCCTAAGGTTGCATCCCACTGAGCTATCCTCGTATCCATAGATTTTGATAGTTCTCGAATCTCTTCAATTGATCCGTCAAGTCTAGCCAAGGAAACTAGTAACGTTTCCTCCAAGGAATTGAAATGCTCTTGAAAAGGACTACATTGCCATTGCATATCTGTTGCTGCAGCAAAATTGTTATGGTAAAAAAAAAATTGAGCTTTTTGACCATACCATGAAGAATTTTGCTGCTGGTTCCCTCTATGGTCCTCTATGTAGTTATATGCACCAAAAATGTGAGGGCAATTTTCAAACTCATGATGTTCTCCACACATAGCACAAGATTTTTCCACAGTATAAGTTCTTTGGGCTTTTCTCGGTTGGTATAGGTAATCATTAAAGGGTGCAAGAAACTCTTGATTGGATTGATTCATATCTTCCAACATCATCTCTCGAATAGATTGGCTTTTATTTCCCGACATGTTGGCGTCCCTTAACTTGTAGCGCACCTAATTTTTTTTTTGATAAAACAAACAAAAAGAAAAGTTAGTAAAACTAAGAGGAAAAAAAATGCAATAACAAAACAACTAACACCAATTGCCAATCCCCGGCAACGGCGCCAAAAACTTGTTGCGTGTGATAAGTGCTACGCAATTGTGCAAGTATACACGTCACAAGTAATAAAGTGATATGAGTATCGAGTATCATCTCCACAGGGATTGGTTTGGGCCACTTTGCTTAAGTTACTGCACTGTGAAAAGTAAAAACACAATTAAAGGATTAAAGGAGTTTAACTAATAACTAAACTAGAAAGCAATAAAGTAAAAGAAAAGATGAGATCGAATGAGAGAGAGATAGGCCAGGTTATCGTGAGTTGAGGTGTGATAGCCGATTGGATCGTCTTGGTAAAAGAGTACAAGGGCAACTCAATTGCCGTGGCAACTTGCACAGCGGGGTTGCCTTGGCAACTAATCGATGGTTGCCCGGGCAACTAGCTAGGCAACTACTTGGGCGTCCCGGGCAGCAACTTCAAGGTTCGCGGAGCGTTCTTCAATGGTTTCTTCTTATCCCTAAGTCGAAACTCTAGCTACTTGTGCATGCCTTGATAATACATCCCTGCGTGAATCAAGGGTGAACAACAACCAATCTTGCGCTCCTCTTAGCCGTTGAAATCCTTAACTTATTCCTAAGCCGGATTAATCTTCACCATCAATAGATTGAATAAAGACCATACTCATTCGTTTCTTGAATCTAACTCTCCCGATATTAGATAAATAGATGAAGTTACGAGATCATCTCCCAATTCACTCAAAACAAGAATAAAGCCAAGAATGAGTAAACCTTGAATAGAAAAGTGCAAACTCTTATTACCTAAACAAAAACCAATAGTTTCTCACAACAACAAAACACAATAACCCCAACCAATCAAGTTAGTTCATGGTTGGGTTCAAAAGATATACAAAGAATAATCCCCAAACCATGAATCTAATGGAAGCAAAGAAGAAGAAGAAGTCGAAATTTCCCCTCCTTGCTATCTTGTCGAAATTTCCCTCTTGCTCTCTCTATGGATTGTCGAAATCTCCTTGCTATTTATAGGGCTAGGCCAAAGTCCTTCTTTGAGGAGGAGTTTGAGTTGGAATTAAATTATCTTTAAAGAATATAATTATTTATTATAATTTTATTCCTATTAGAACTTCTCCTATCTTCTTGGAATTTAATTCTTCTTTAATCTCTGCATGGCAATCAAATTCCTTTGGGCTTGGGCCTTGCTCCATGTCATCTTGGGCTTGTAAAGTCATTAATTTCGACATCCCTATTGCATTTTGTCTTTGTCGACAAATGCCATGGCAACTGGCTCGGCGTCTCCTTCATGCATTGCCCTGGCAACTAGCTCGGCATATCCTTCATGCATTGCCCTGGCAACTAGCTCGGCATTGCTTTGGCAAGTGATCCTGCACATACACACACAAAAACACACCAAAGCAGCATCTTTTTCCACAAAAATCACCAAGTTATGTAATCAAGCTCAACGGTGGAAAGAAACATGAATTAATGCATGAATGACTAATTATGCAACTATTATGAGCTTAAGTCTAACAATATTATGAGTAAAAAGGGTAATAAAAATAGTACTTTTGAACACTTATCATCTAACATTTCTACCGGTATACCAAGCAAATGAGCATACTCATACAAAATATATAAATGCGTAGAACCAGAATCTACCATAGAAAGTAATGACATAGACTGCAAGGTGAAAGTACCTGCAATCACAACTATGCCATTCTTCCCTTCTTGATGAGCATAGATCCTCGTCGGTTCACCATTCTCAGGTTGAACTGTCATTGTATGCACTACAGTTCTCTATCCTTTATCCCTCCGTTAAAAGTTACCTCGATCGCGCCCACAACCTCTAGGTGGTGCAACAACAGGTTCAGGTACATGCCTACCCCTAGCAAGCAATGGACAATCACGTCTCATGTGCTCCACTGATCCACAACTCCAGCAAAAATTCACAGCCACAACTGTAGGAGTCTGCATTTCTCTTGCCAAACGCAATCTCGCCACAAATGGTCTCGCGATCCACAAACCTAACAAACATTATGTGCTGGTCGAACCTGGGTACTCTGTCTATGCGATCCTCGACCAGCACTATCTCTACCGCGTCTTGTATCCGGTCAAAACCTCCTATCATGACGCCTCTTAGACTGACCAACCCCAGAACCAAAATCTGCAGTTCTCTTCCATTAGCCAAAACCTCCAAAACGATGAGATAAACCCAAACTCTACTCAATATCCTTCGTCCGTTTAACCAACACATTAAAATATGTATAATTAGTGGCCATCATGTAGGTCTTAACATCCTACTCTAAACCATAGCGTAATCGATCACAGCGATGCCTCTCATCCGACTCCAACTTAGGCCCATACTGGCTAAGCCTCACAAACTGTACCTTTTACTTTGATATGGACATACTACCCTGAACCAAGACCATGAACTCACGTTTCTTTTCATCTAAGTATCTAACTCCCAGATACTTTCTTCTGAATGCAGCTTGGAAGAATTTCTATGTCACATCACCGAGTTTTATGCCCGTGATCACAGTGGTTCACCAACTGTATAAATCACCTTACAACACATCTCAACTTACGGTTATCACTGTACCCCATCTGGACTAAGCTATGCTCTATATTAGCAAACCACTCCTCGGATGCCTTGAGTGTCAACCCTCTAAACTCAACTCCTCTAAGACTGTGCAAATGTTCTAACAGCAACCCCGGATTAGCAGCAGCAGGTGCCGGTGTAGGTACATGAACTACAACTATCACAACCTAGAACGCTCCCGTCATCGCCTGAACCAAAGGCATTATATCATCAAATGCTAGATCAAGTGGTGCAGGCGGTACTTGTTCTACTCCCTCATGAGGATTAGGCAAATGAGGCGATAATCCCTCAGGATACATAATCTCGCCCTCTACTCCCTGTCCTCTGACAGTAGTGTTTTTGCTAGATCGCAATTCTCTCCTCGGTGGCATCGTATAAAAATATATCTAAGGTATGGTAATTGCACCAAAACAAAAACAATCAGGTCAGCTTCAAGCAAGGATCCAAGACTTCTATTTCAAACCAAAATTATTTTATAAATGTAGTAATAAGGCAACGTGTCCCAAAAAAAGCCCCCAACATGGAATATTTCAAACACCGTACATACAAACAATCACCGTGCATAGTAACCAGCATTATACAAAAATAAAAAACATCCTATTTTTTTGTAAACCTGGCTCTGATACCACCAAATGTAACCCCTTAGCCTGGCCTAGCCAAAATCGAACTAAAAGAGTCATATTAAGTTTGCCGAAGCAAATCGATCTAATAACCTAAACCGAGCCTATTTTTTTGTTTTTATCTTGTCTAAATGCATTTTATTATTGTCCTAAGTGAACATGTTTTAGGGAAACGTTACATTAGAATCAGATTGCGAAATAGGGTTCATTTGCTCGATAACTCACATTAGGGACCAAAATATAATTTCTACAAATTATATGGTTTCCATCATATTAAAGATTACCAATCTTTAATTAATTCAATTTCATGCTCACAGGTTTAATTCCAATCTAAAACAATCATCCAAACTCGTTCAATTGCATTCATAACAATCAGAGACTAAATTACAAGATCCCCAAACTTCAGCAAACACGATTATACAAAATCAACAGAGCGTACCGATACAGGTAAGCCCGTACCAATACGGTCTAACTAACATACGACTACATGTACCGATAAACGTATAACCGTATCAATACGGTGTGTTGACCCACTCATAAAGATACGACCTTGACCCCGTATCGATCCCCCATTTGTTATCTCAAAACTCAGAATTCTAGTAGCTAAACCCCGTACCGATATGGTACTCTGAGTATCGATACGACATGTTAAAATTGAAGGGATCGTTTCGGTACGCTAACCCTTGTACCGACACCAGTGCATGTTTTTCCTTAAGGTGTACTGACACGGTGGCTAAGCGTACCGGTACCCTATGCTTAAATCTAACGATTTGAGCCTCAACCAGACCCCACGTACCGATCTTTGGTTACCCATACTAGTACGCAAAGGCCTGTAATGACCTCTAAATCCAACATATGACTATTTGGCTCATTTCAAACAACATTAACACATAACTAAACATCATATAACATCATTACCATGCTTAAACATCAACATACCAACATTTTAAGCCAATCTAACAAGTCTAGCACAATCAACCATGAAGTCTATAGGCATGCTCCCTAGTCCACATCCAAAACATAAAACCAACCACAACTCAAGCACTTTAAGCTACTTACAAGTCCAAACCAACAATTACAACTTGCACAAATAAAGAGTTCATCCAAAAACCCTCACAAAACAACATTTGACACATTGCTATTATTACTACTATATAACGTTCAAACCATACTTTGAAAACAAGTCCTTGGAAATCTTTCCTTGCTTCATCGCTGCCCGCAACCTTTAATTCTCTGGATTGATGGAAAAGAATAGCATAAACACACTAGGCTTTGTGAGGAATGCTTAAAAACCAACCACCATCAATGCATTTTAAACCATTTAATAATCCTTTTAAAAACCACTTTCCAAAACACATTTAAATCAACATCACAACATCATGTCTTATCAAAACCATGCACTTAACGTATCCAAAACAACATATTAAACCATATGCAACATGAATCATGGATTAAACAACAAAGTCCCATTTGCTACCCTCAATTTAAGATTTCTCATACACATTACCAATGCAAGGCTTAAAGAGCAAAACATGTTTAAACCACATTAAACAACATAATCCATCTCACGAGACATCATCAATTATATTGGCTTACAAGTGATCATTAACCAAGTTCCACTTTACAAAACTTAACATCGGATACACAAATTCAACAAGTGTTCTCAACACTTCATGCTATCACAACCAGAACTATTGGCACATTACAACTGGGTACATTCATAACCCCACACGTCGGTTATACGAATAACCCACTAGCGAGTCTTTGATACAAATATCTAAACCCCTCGACTGTTAGGGTACTCGGATAGAGTTTTCGGTACACGGATCAAAACCCCTCAACATCCAATGCGACTTTTTATAGTGCACTATCAATCCTATGGCCGGCCAACTATATCCGATAACATTTACAAAACATTTTCATACCATCACTTGCTAATATAATTCATTTCATTAACAACAACTCACTGTTTTCATATGCATCATCAAAATCATTTAACCAATGCAATACACCTTGCATTAACCAATGTTCATAAACATTAACAAAACACGCATTACTTCCAAATGCATCATCATTATGTATTCAATTTCTAGCATTAAACCATGCTCAAAACATGCATATACAGTGAGTAATTAAACCATTTAAACAAGTGCACAGAAATTAATTGCCAAACCGAGTTCGAGAAAGAATTCATCCTTTACTTACTTTCGAGCTTAGACCAGCGTTTCAAGCTTGTTCTAAACCCCCAAACACAACTTTCAAACCTTTGAAAAGCTATTAAACACGTTCTCACTCACCGACACGTAAAGCCTCGCTTGCCGATACAGTAACCTCGCCTCCAAAGCTTCCAAAATAATCGTTCAAGCTTGAGTATCAACTTCCCCTAATTAATCCACAAGAAAATAGAGTATACATTGCATCAAAATGCAATCAACGACACAATAACACAATTCTTTAACATCTACTACTCAATTTCACTCCACAACAACCGAAATCAACATCAATCATCTTCCAAACTTAACCCAGCCACAATCTAACATCTAAAAACACGACAACAACATCCTTATACCTCCAGCATTCATTAAACCACCACAACACCCCAAAAACTCACAACTAACAACCTAGAAAATTAGAGATTCGCATAGTTTCGGGATTCCAATGTTAAAACCACTTATTAACATTAATAAACATCAAAATCATGGTTAAAATCAATCAAGAACTCAACAAAATAGAGACCATATGAAAATCCATCAACTAAACCAATTAAACCTCAATTTAAAATATCTTTCATGATTAAATAATCAAATCAAGTTAGAAAACATATGTAAATGATTGATAACTTGGGAATTTCAATAAAGAACCTTGTATTAGAGGAGAAGAACGAAGCTCACCTCTAAATTTGGCTTTCCTCTTAATTGGATAAATTTTCTTGAGAAAACAAGATCAAATCAAATAGGTTTTGGTAGGAAACCATTAAAGATCCATTAGATAACAAAAGAAGATTAAAATCAAGTGTTTACCTGAGAAAATTGAAGTGGAAAGAGTGTTTTGGCTGAAGAGAATTTGAGATAAAAACTTTTGATGAAAAAGTTAGTTACATGATATTTTATTAAAGTCTAATTATGAAATTAATATCCCTAAACCTTTTTATCTTTTATAAAACCTTTCTTAAATATCTAATTTTAAGAGAAAAGTATGATATTAGACTTTAGACAAATAGCTCCTTAAAGATTCTAAGTTTTGACCCTTTTACAAAATAGTCACTAAAAATAGTTTTGAAACTTGACATTTTGGTGACCAAAATGTCCAATTTTGAGACCCATTTTCATAAAATTGATTTTACCAAAATCATTTCCATATTAAATAATGATTTTATATTATTTTTTCATATTTCTATCCCATCCAAAAATATTTATTCCAAATTAAATGCCGAAACTGATTCGAATCCTTTAATCCGATCCGTCGGACCGTCTAAACCACCTAGGAAACTCCTAGGCCCAAAACCGGGGCGTTACAGGCAAATGGTGCCAACTAGACCAGCCAAATGTCCTAAATCAGCATGCTGTCACTGGGTTAACATCGTCTAACGGCGTAGTGACCGATTTGTTATAAAACGATATTAGTAACTGTTTCGTTAATTTTAAATTTTCAGTGCCGAAAAAACAAATTTACACATACTTGAGTGACAAATTTATGTAGTTTACCCATTGTAGAAAACGAAAAGCCGCCCCAATTCCCTCCATTTCTGAAAAATGGAAACTTCCCTCCCTCCTTTTTAAATTATCTAGTAGAAGTATCTGCAACGAAATGCGATTCCTGCTCCACCATCACTGCACCTCCTTCCGCGCTCTGCCTCCCCTGACTCTGAGTTTGTGACCTCTTCTAACTCACTGAGTCACTCCCCATTCATTCTCTCTTGTCGTTTCCTATCCCAACCCTAACTTTCCTCCCCTCCATTTCTTCAATCCTTTTGTTTTTCCTGTTTCGTTATAGATTTGCAAAATGGTGGGTCGATCTCTGCCCCCCGTGGACACTTCCGTCCCGTCGCCGGAAAACCCTAGCAAAAGAGTCAAGATCCAGTTAGGGGAAGGTTCTTCGCCCAAGGACAACGTCTCCGGACAAAGGAGAACTAGCGCCAGACTTCAAGCTGCCAAACAAAAAGCCGACGAGGAGCTTCTGGTAAAGCGGGGAGTGGACCACCTGGATAAAAACGGAGCAAGTTGCAGTAAAAAGGTCAATAAGAATACGGACAACCCAAACCTAAATCTAAATGGTACCGAACAACTTCCGGAGATTTCATCATCTCAGACTGAACCCAAAGTGAACACTGAAAACCTCAACCTAAATCAAAATGGTGCCGAAAAACCTGCTCAGAGCGAGCCCAAGATGACTGAGAAAGTGGCCAAAATGGTGCAACGAGCTGCCAAAATTGCAGAGGGATTAGATTCTACTAACGCAATCAATGCTCCGAATGTTGTTGAGAAGAGTGCACATATTAAGGTGAAGGAGACTTTGAGGCTGTTCAACAAGCATTACCTTCACTTTGTTCAGGTCTGTTTTTATTCTGGGTCTTATGTTGTTGCTTTCAATTTGGGTTGGAAATCCACTATTCTCGTTTGATTATACAATGCGCTGTGTCTTATGTTGTTTTCATGTTGTTGCTTACACAATTCTTAGGAAGAGGAAATGAGGTGTGCTGCAGTCAAAGATAACAAGAAACCCCCGAAGGGAAAAAATGCTAAGGTACATAATCCCTTTTTTTCTGCGTTGATTGATGACTCTCATGGTTCATAGTATACAAGTTACATGTTTGTGTACTGTTCCCTCATTTATTTATCTTCGTTGTTCTTTCAACCTGTCTGCAACTGAAGGAAACGTTGTTTAATTCTTCCACGTTTGTATCCACACACACCCAGATGTTGTTTTTGAGTTTCATTGTCAACGTTCAAATATATGCAGAAAGGAGATGCGGCTGAGGTTGATGTCAAGGCCAAGGCCAAGCGACCTGACCTGAAAGCAATATCAAAGGCAAGTCATTGTAGATGCGCTGCCTGCTCTTTACAGTATCTCAGCTTTCTGTTTGTTCTGATTGTAATATTTAAGTATCCTTTGTAGCTCTTTTTTTTACCTAGTCAAGGGTAAACTTATAGTGAATTAACTTGCATATTATCTCCTTTCTTTCATTGATTTAAATCATATTGTTAGATGGATTTGTATGCTATGTTTAATCTGACGAAGGGTTTTCTCATAGCTCCTTGCAAGAATAACATGCTAATCTTATTTATAGTCTACCCTCAATATATTGGTGGCTATTTATAGGCTGTGCAGTGGAACTTTGTTGAGTTAATTGTAATTATTATGAATTTATAATAATGCTATAGAATTTTCTTGGTTATGTTTCTTCTATTCTTGTTTTATTTATTTATTTATTTTGGTGCTAAAAGCATGTGATTATGGTGTTACTACTTATTTTGATGTTATGTAGTCTAATGTTCTCTCAATGTTAAACAAACACTGCAGATGATAGAGACCAATGAGGTGCTTTATCCTGAGAAAAGGATAGGCTGCCTTCCAGGTTGGTTGTGAGAGCTTATATTTTGATGCTGCTGTTAGTTGGCTAACACATACTCTTATGGTCATTTCAAAAGTCTTGTTTTTTGAGTTTAAGAAACTATTCTCTATGCTGTCTTTAATGTAATGGCAGGCATTGATGTTGGTCATCGGTTTTATTCTCGTGCTGAAATGGTTGCTGTTGGTTTTCATAGCCACTGGTTGAATGGCATTGATTATATGGGACAGACCTACAGGAAAGGGGTAATACATTCATATTTTCCAATAGTTTCTACCTTGTGCATTGTAAGTATGCTGTCAAGCCTGCTGACCTCCCAAACAATGGAAAAGAATCCAGTTTGTGCAGGGGACTGCTGCTGTTAGTTTGTTTTATGTTGTCCCAAAGTACTTTTAGCTACCATTACAAGATGTTATTGCATGAAATATTCATAGAAGGAAAATTGCTTGAACATGAATAGACATCTAAAGAGCTGGGTGCTACTTGCCCCTCTTTTATTTGCCATTTCAAGTATTTCTATCTAAAATCTTTTATTAAAGCTGCAATTACCTGGCAGAACCTTATTTTATTTCTAGCCCGTTTTCCCTTTTGTTTTTCTCCTCACTTAAATTTGTTTTCTGTATGCTCTTTGGTAGTCCTTAATTGGGTTGTTGATTTCTGAGTGAGTGGTTACTACTATTTTTGTTTATCAAAGAAAGAAACCAGAGTTCCAGCAACATTCTTGATGCAGCCATCTCTTTTAATTTTTACATATTTTGCGGTTGAAAATTGCAGGAGTATGAACACTATACATTCCCACTTGCAGTAGCTATAGTTTTGTCGGGCATGTATGAGGATGACTTAGATAATGCTGAAGATGTTATTTACACTGGACAGGGAGGACATGACCTGACTGGTAATAAGCGTCAAATACGAGATCAAGTTTTAGAACGTGGTAATCTGGCGCTCAAGGTGTGAATTTTAAACTCTTATTCTATGTTCTTGGATGGTTGTTAAATGTTAACTGAACTTGTTACTCTGAGACTAAATTTATTCAATTCTTTTAGTAAGTATATAATCTTAAAATGGAGCACAAGTGTAGAATATGAATATGCTTTTGACCATGCTTCATTTGTTGCGTCTCTGCATGATATGGCTGAATCACTATGTTCATATATGCTTTCTAACATAATAACTATCATATGTTGTGTTTAAGAATGATAAGAGTTCTATCATATGTGTGGATATGCATATTATGTTAATGTTTAATATAGGAATGTTTTGCCTAGTATCTGATTGGAGGTTATAGATTCCATGTGTTGTGGATGTCTTTGTGGGTAAGACAAGAAGTTAAAGGTACCAAAAACGGATTGTTTAAGAGTTATCAGGTTAGGTGCTCTCTTCTGCAAGTTTGGGGGTTAGGAGCTCCAGTTGATTAGTTTCATATCTATATATATATTACTCATTTTGTCCCACTCAATGTCCTTTTTGTGTTTTAAAATTGTCCCACTTAAAATGTCTTATTGAAAAAATCAACAACTTTTATAAGGCACATTTCCCTTTATACCCTTTTTTTAGTTTCCCAACAAAACAAAATTCAACTTTTTAAGGATAAAATTATCGTTTCAATTATTTTACATCATCTTTCTTACACATTCTTACACAAACTTTTTCTTTCTAAAATTGTGTGAAAAGTCAACAATGAACAAAATAAATGGGACAGAGGGAGTATTAATCATAGATTATTCATGAGATAGGAATTGCAGCAAGGGTAAGGCTTTACCAATTGAAGTAGGTTTTCACGTGAATCATCTAGTGATTCAATCCATAACTTGTAAAGTTAACACTGTGCCATCTTAATCCTTTAAGTCTATTGAATGACTGACTCTGTGCTTGTCTTGGTTTAAAGAGACTATCTTGTATGGCATTTCATTGGAACTTGTAGCTTACTTTCTGCCTGATTTTAATTATAGAATTGCGTGGACATTGGGGTGCCTGTCAGAGTAATTCGTGGTCATGAATCTGCTAGCAGTTACTCTGGAAAAGTGTATACATATGATGGTTTGTACAAGGTAATTTTATGAAACATTCATACGCTTGGGTTTATGAAGCTGCATGATACGTCTTCATCAGTTAATCAGTATCATGTTATATGTTGTGAAATTATTTAATTGGTAAATTTACTTTTCCCCTTTGCTGTATGAATTACGATGATTAAAACTATAATCATGTTCCTAATCCTAATTAATTGTGAACAGTTTGAATGCATCAAATAATATTTGCAGTTCCTTCTGAGATAAATTGGATGGAATTTGAAAATATTTGAGGATATTGTTTTATGTTTAATATGATTGACTTACCGTGGTGCTTCCGTCACCGTTTTTGAGAAAACAAACTGTTAGGCAAAGTCCTTCCGTTGTTCAAAGCCAAAAATTAAAGTGATCAGATGGCTACATATTGCTGAAAAGATAATGTGAACTAACAATTTCTTGCTTGTCTTCTTGATGAGTTACACCTCTTTGTATGTCTCATGTTCCATTGATTGAATGATGCTTTTTGAGTGTCTGGTTTTGCCTAGAAAAAAACTTCTCAGTTTTCTGGTTGGTTTGTCTTTTATCTGCTTGGTGTTGTAGCCTTGTAATCTTTGATCATGCAAGACATGGCATATCATTTTTTGTAATATTTGAAAAAATATTTTTTTTGAAAGAATATTTGAAAAAAATCTTTAAATACTAGATGATATTCTTTTAGCTGTAGTCTTCTGAAAATTAGCTTTTATTACATGAAGTGTTCCTTTTAGATTTATTTTGATGATAATAAATCAGTCTTTGTTGATTTGAGAAATTTAAGTTGCTTTATACCAACAAGATGTGATGCATTTAATTACCTGCTCACTATTTGCAGGTTGTTCAGTACTGGGCAGAGAAGGGTATTTCTGGGTTCACTGTTTTTAAATATCGATTGAGGCGGCTTGAAGGACAGCCAGTATTAACAACTAACCAGGTATACTATCTCATCTATGATTTCTTGTGGCTAATTGCTCTAATTCTAGAGGGCATTTATTTTCGGACACAATGTTATTTCTTTGAAGATAATGCTGATTGTTCTAGTACACTTCTCCTGTAACTGAACTTCTGCATGTGAGCTGTACCCAAGTTTTTAGGAATTTTAGTGTATGTTTTGAATAAATAAAAAGAATGAAAAATGGAGTGGACTACCTCATCTCGGCAGTCACTGGCTTCTAAAATCAGGAAAATATCTATCTATTATGTAGATTGAAGTGGTTTTCGTGATAATTGGTGGAGTGAGATGCTGGACACTTTCTGAAATGATATTTTAGAAATTTGAGAAAACTGTTAAAATACTTTGCTCACAACTGAATGATCATATAGGATTTTGGAATTTTATATTGTGAACTGTTTGTTCATTCTTATGACAGGTTCAGTTTACCTATGGGCGTGTTCCAAAGTCTTCTTCTGAAATACGCGGGTATTGAAGAATTAGCTATTATAGAAAATTACTTCTTGCTGTATGTCATTTTTTCCAGTCTCAAATTTTATTTGTTAAGGTTGGTATGCGAGGACATATGTGGTGGTCAAGAGGATGTTCCTATTCCGGCTACTAATTTGGTTGATGATCCACCTGTTGCACCGACAGGCAAGCTTGACTTTCTAACTGTTATTTGCATGCATAATATATGACAGATAATTTGGCTGTAAGAATGAATTATAGTTTCACAACAAGAGATTAGCTCTTCTCACAACTTAGGGTGTTAGTTGGCTTCTGGCCATTTATTTCAATTCAGCAGTATTGATTTCTCATATGATCCTGATCAACCACATCATCCACCATTTGTTTATAAATCTTGCACTTTTTGTCTTCTGCAATTTAAGCATGAGTTGTAAACTACATTACATGTGAATAAATAGCTGATTGATTCCCCTTGCTGATCTTTCTCATGCTTCAAGAGGTCCTTTTTGAAAATCCTATCCTCATTTCGAAGTGATTTTTCCCTTCTATCATCAGTTGTTAACACTAACTATTTTTCACATGCACAATTTTTCTTCACCTATCTTATGCTAATGGTACTCTTTTCTTCACTTTTACCTATCATTTTCTGCCTTTCTCTAACTTTGTTCATTCTTTTTAAAAGATAGCTTCCATTTGATGCAATGTTGTGCATACATAAATTTGTATAATTCAATTTTTTCTTTGTTTTTCAGGTTTCACATATTGCAAACCCATGAAAGTTGCATGCAATATAAAGCTCCCTGCTAATGCAACTGGATGCAATTGCAAGGGAGCTTGCTGGGATCCCAAGACTTGTGAATGTGCCAGGCTTAATGGTTCTGATTTTCCTTATGTGCACCGTGATGGTGGCAGGTACAATTTTAGTAATAAGAAGGCTTGATAGCTAATGCCATCCTCTTTTATCTTATTGTTTAAGTTTCTTGCTTATCAGCTCTCTTCTGCTTCTTTAATTCTAGATTAATTGAAGCCAAGGATGTTGTTTTTGAATGTGGTCCAAATTGTGGCTGTGGTCCAAGTTGTGTAAATCGTACATCTCAGAGAGGATTGAGATATCGACTTGAGGTTTCTTATTACATCAAAGAATAATTTCTTTGCTCATTCCTTTATTTGATCCTGTGATGAATTCTGGTTGAAACATCTCTTGAATAAAATCCAATTGATGTGAATTGACAGGTCTTCTGTACTCCAATGAAAGGATGGGCTGTTAGGTCTTGGGATTTTATACCTGCTGGTGCCCCAGTTTGTGAATATATTGGAGAACTCACGAGGACAGAAGAGCTTGATAGCGTCTCCGAGAATAATTATATTTTTGACATTGATTGCTTGCAAACTATGAGAGGGCTCGGCGGTAGAGAGGTATAAATGGCCTCTTTAGAGCATTGTGATGCATCTAGCTTTATATTTCAGGTTCAAAGGGGTCCAATCCAGCAATGAATTGAAGTTTGTGGGAAAAAAAAACATCATTCTGTAGATTAGTTGTTTTTGCCTGCATGTAAGAATGTAATTATTGTGTTTTTATTTTCCTTGACAGAGGCGACAGCAGGATGGATCTTTGCCGGTGATCCAAAATGTGGACAAAATTGATGAACAGAGATCAGAGAATGTGCCAGAGTTCTGCATTGATGCTGGTTCTATTGGAAATATTGCAAGATTTATCAATCATAGCTGTGAGCCTAATCTCTTTATCCAGTGTGTCTTGAGTTCACATCACGATGTTAAACTAGCTCGGGTGATGCTCTTCGCAGCAGACAACATCCCTCCTTTGCAGGTAATTTTCCTCCCATTTTGGTGTGTAGAAAGCGAATCCCCTTTTAAATTTCTTGGGAACATGTTTGGCAGCAATTTCTGGATTTTAGCATAGCTTTTCAAAAATTATGATAATATTTGTAGCACAAGTCAGCTTTTAGGTATCATTGATATATCACTTGGATTAGCTGGATATTTATTTTGGGTGGAATTTGTAGTGATTGGGTTCTATTTTCGACATTCTTGCTTGCAGGAGCTTACTTATGACTATGGGTATGCCCTTGATAGTGTATATGGTCCTGATGGGAACGTGAAAAGGATGGCATGCTACTGTGGAGCTGAAGATTGCAGGAAGCGGTTATTTTAAGTTCTGAAATTGATGTTGTTTTGTATGTAACCGATTCTTTTGTGTCTCACTTTACCTGGCAAATTGGTAGGGGCAATATGTGTAGGTTTCCCAGGGTTTTTTGTGTAATGGTGACTGGATAGGTGGTGCTAGATGTTATTGATCTTTTTTGGTGACAATTTTTGTTGTTGAAGTGTAGAAATACCTCCCCTGTACAAGAAATTCACTTCATAACTCAAGGGAATTGATGAAAAGAAAAGCAACATTTTTTGTTGATTTGTGCAGAGTTGATGATGTTGCATGGTTTTGGTTTTGGTTGTGCTTTATTCTTATGCATGGTAATAGAATAGTGCTTCTGTGATGGACAGTGAAAGCATGAGTTCTGTAACTGTATTCATTCCGTGAAGGAGAGTGCTGCCTGCTACTCAATTTCAGAAGCGGATAGCAATAGCATGATGAATGGTAAATAAATTCTAAAGGTTATATAGGCTGTGTATAAAAGTCGTATATTGGAATTATTATTTTTATCTTTAATTAATACAGTTTTGTTCTATTACAAATAATTATTTAGCTTTTTATAAAGGCTTATGTCACAAATAAGTACCTAAAGTATATCAATTTTTTTATTTAGGTTTGATTAAAATAAGTATCTAAAGTATACTTTTTTTGGTTAAATTAAGTACTTAAAATATATTTTTAGTCAAAATAGGTACCTAAAGTATTTTTGTTAAAATATGTACCTAAAGTAACTTTTAAAAACCTATATATATATATATATATATTTTAAATACCTATTATGACCATAAAGTATACTTTAAGTACATTGAATGAATTAGAAATAAGTTAAAAACATAGACACCGATTATGTATTTAACATCAATGGATTAATGATGGTGTTGGCATTTAAACGTTGATAATAGAGTGAATATAAAAATATGTATTAACAAATACTATCTTATAATCACCTTTAGACTATTAAAAAAAGTGAGATAATAATAACCATCATCGCATTTCATACCATCTTATGAGAAAGTGACGTCAGATTCAATTACAAAACAATACTTATACTAATAAATACGGTAATTATTTCATGCACAAGCGCCTATGAAAATTTTATTTCCACAAGCGCTTTAATTTTAAGGTTTAGAGACTTAGTTTAAGGTGTAAGGTTTAGGGATTTAGGTTTAGTACTTTGAAATTTAGGGATTGTGAATAAAATTTAGTGTTTAGTGCTAGAATTTAGGGTTTATAGGTTAAAACCTAAATTCTCGACATATTACCCTACAATTTAAACCCTAAATTCTAAACACGTACACCTTAAACTAAGTCCGTAAACCCTAAAATCAAGACGCTTGTGAAAAGTAAAAGTTTCTACCGCCAGTGTAGAGAAAACATAAAGAGAAGACCCATGAATAAGAAAAACGAGCCTAAGCAAATTTCGAATGATTCCGGCCGGAGCCATCCTATTCGTAAATGAATCTGTTGCACAGGGTGAAATGGTGTAAATCAAACATCTGATGTGGTTAGCAAAGAAGTTTAGTTGGAAGCACAGCAATTAGCAAAACAGGTTGGAAAGCCAGGAACATCTTTCATAACAAAAAGAGACTCCCAATACACACAAGTCTATACTGTAGCATCCATGGAAGAGAAAATCAAAGAAAAAAGAATGAAAGAAACTAAATAAATGTTGAATACATGCCAACATATGTAGGCCAAATGAAACTCTTATTAAACAAGTCAAATCCAGCTCTTCTTTTTAATCTTTCCTTTTATCCAGTTTACTTCTGTCTACACGAGAGTACAATCTCTTGCTCTGCCGATAAACTAGAACAGTTACAAGTCAGAATAGCATTTGATGATCAAAAACTAATCGTGCTACTCTGAGCAAGATTTCATTCGATATTGACGGCCTGCTCTCTGGGAGCTGTTTCTGTTGTCAATGATTGTTTGTGGTTCATCTTCCTCCATTGCACAAACTCCATCATCAGTATCCCCAACTGCAATTCCAATTGGCAAACCTCTCTTATGCATGGGCTCCTTGTCAGTACCTACCCGGGTTTGTTTTGGCTCGCTGCAACTTTCTCCCATGACCACATCACCAATTTTCCTCCTTGGTATAAAAGTTACAGGTTTTGTAAGATCACCTGAAGCATCAACAGAGTGTGGTTCTGTACCATCTGACCTCCTAACCAGCTTAAGGAAATCCATATAGGCTGACCGATTTGATACATCATCAACATCACTAGTATCTAAAGTGTATCGAGTATACTTTGAAGGATTCCGCATATAATCTGGAATTCCAGACGGATAATCCTGAGATAAAGTAGATACCTCATTGGAGCCCATAGCGTCTTCTTCCTTTGTCACACAATTTTCCCCTTGAACATCATTGGTTCTTTCAGGGCCTTCACTGCAATCACTTTTACAACATTCAGAATCAAAACGGACACGTTTCTGTGATTTTGAATTTGACTCGACATCCTTTCTCTTCAGAATGGATTTCAGGTTACCATCCTCAAATGTGCTATTGTGAGGCTCAATACCAACAGTTGCATCACCATCAGACACATGCAATGAATCAATTTTTTTAGCAGTTTCAGCATCTTCTTCAAGCCTTTTCTTAGCAGCTTCTTCATCTTCCTTAAGCCTAAGTTTTGCAGCAATGTGATTGGCCCGTGGATCTCTACTCAAATCCTTGAACGCTGTTGGAAGTACATTGCCAGAATCTGCATCTATGTCATAATCATTTACATCCTTCATATAAAGACGATCTTCATTCTTATCCCTGCCAACAGCCACTTTATCATACCCATCTTCCTCTTCCTGCACAAGAATCCCAAAAAGATAATCAATATCAGAATGTCAGATAAGAGTCAGACCCCAAGTCTATGAAATCATAGAAACCATGATATCTCAGACGGCAATATAACTCGTAAACAAGTTAAACTGATGCATCTGTCATCCACAGCACAATCAAATGCGTTTCTTGTTTATTAGCTTGTGAATTCTGCAACTTTTTATACTTTTCCTCTCTATGTAGATGATTGAAATAAATCCAATTCAATTCTTCTAGGTGCTAGTCATGCAAAATTCATTCAAAGGTTGAACTTAGGAATCTTGAAATATAACATTTTTAGTAGCAAAAACTCATTCCAGTACAACCAACTAGCTTAAATATTCCATCTTACTAAATTGAGGAAAAGAAAAAAAAGAGAGTGAAAAAGGAAAAGTAACCTCATAATCAAGAGTACAGTCCCTTCCAATGGAAGACTTAATCTCCCACTCTTCATCGTTGTAGTCCTCTGGCTTAGCCTGTTTACTCGAGGAGGCACGATCTTCTTCCTCGTCGTCCAGGTCATCGAGATCCTTCTCCAGCTCCGCGTCAAAATCAATCGCATTCTTCTTGTCCTTCGGTGGAAAGTTATGGAAGAAGCCCTTTCCCTCGTCCTCGTCCTGGAGAGTCTTCTTGTCTCGGTTCCACTCTTGTTTCTCGATTTCGTCGTCGGTGAGGCTCCAAAGAGAGCTCAAAGGCAACGATTTGGAATTAGACGAAGCATCGAGGGAGCCGAAAACTTTGCCGACTCGGACATTGAAGCTGTCTTCCATGGTGGTTAATTAGAATGGAAATTCAAGTAATTAGGGTTTTGCGTATTGGGAATTAGGGGTTAGTAGAGGGAATGATAATCGATGAATATAAAACTATGGAGTGAATGCTAGAAATATCGGCCCATGTGTAGCCCAAGTTTATCTGGTTACCTAATCTATTCTCGGTGATGAAATTGATTCTAGCTGAGATTAAAAATTGTATGTGTTCAAAAATTTATGTAATTAAATTTATAATTTATTTTAAATTTTAATGAATTTTTGCAATATAGAAACATTTTACTTAATCATTGTAGGGTTATACAATTTATTAGGATACATAAATATTTTTAAAGATCTTTAAATCAAAAAAATATTTTTTTAAAAAATAAACAATTTAAAAGTTGTTAGATATTTTTTTAAGAGAAAAACTTTAATACACAGACCTTTTAATTTTAGGGGTTTAGTTTATGGTTTAGAGTTTAGATTGTAAAGTTTAGAATTTAAAGTTTGAGATTAGTAAAAATAGGCACGCTTGTGTAAAATACAGCTTATGTATCAAATTTAAACATTTTTTTAATTATATGATATGATTATAAAATAGCATCAGTTATTTTTTTTGATGATCAGTAGAGAAAGCTTAAACTTAACTAACAATAGGCAACTAAAAACATTTTCGTGATTTACAGTGTACATGTTTTAGGCTTCGTTCAATAATACTACTTCAACGAGTGTTTGAGCGCGCTAAACGGAAAAGTAACGTCTTACAAATACCTCGTGCCATGTTAAACGAGCCGATTTTCGTCTGATTTAACACCCAAACAGGTATTCCGTCAGATTTGATTTTCCCAACTATGAAAACGATCGTTTGACAGTGAAATTGCGGCTGAAAATCCATGCTGAACGGGGCCTTAGTCGGCGGCAATTCCCATTTGCAACCAGCTACTGCACTAAACCTGAAAATGGGACAGCAAATCCATTCCCTGGCTATTGTGGCTACAGCTGATTCAGAACTTGTGGTTGGGAATTCTTTAGTTGACATGTACACGAAATGTGGCAGATTTCAAGAAGCTAAAAAGGCATTCAGGACTCTGGCCTCTGGCCTAAAGAAGCACAGTTCCTTGGACTGCCATTATCTCAGGTTCAATGAGATGCACAAATCTGGTGTAATAGCAGATCAGGCCACACTTGCTAACATCTGCTAATTTGACTTCACTATCACAGGGGAAACAAGTTCACTAAATTATGTAAATCATAACTTTGTTCTTAGGCCACTGAAATCCTAAAATGTTCAATTTAAAAATTACTCCAAAATTCACAAATCAATCAAAAACTTTTTTGATTTTCTTCCATTGATCTCCTTCTACCGCGTCAGATAAAACATATTTTTTAAACAACAAATTCATATGATCATAGATAGAAAGGGGATTCCATAGAATTTTGCACTTCCATAGTAAACATACATAATATGATTCCATTTATCTTCTTCTCTAACCATTTCCAACACAACCTTTAACTCCTCTTCAAAAGAAACCAAATACAGAATTTCAAACTCACTAATCCCAGAAAAAAAAAAAAAGCATCACTTCTTTCCAACATAAAGAACCAATAAAGTACACACAACAAGGATAAAAAGAAGGCAAAATCGAATCTAAAAAAAGAGTTTTTTTTCTACGAATTACCATTTACTTGGATTTCTTGTTAAGGAATTCATCAGGGACAACTTGAAGCAACTTCTTCTGCTTGGACTTGGCAATCTTCTTCAGAGTATTAGGATTAGTGATCTTCTGAAACTTAGTTCCAGACCTCAATATGTTCTCCTTCTTCTTCTTCTCCCTCTCCTCTCTCTTCTTCCTCTTCTCCACCTTGTTTTGCCTTATCTCTTCCTTCTACGCATTCACCCTCTCTCTTAATAATGACACATCAAATTGAATTAATTGGTTGAATTAAAATTTATTTTGGTTAATCAGTCAATTTTAAGCCTAAATCTTAATAATGATACATCAAATAATTTTATTTTAATTTAAATTTTAAGCCAACCTAAAAGAAAGAAAAATAAAGTATAAAAATAAAAAATATCTAATAAAAATATTTTTTCAATTTATTGCTACTTAAATTGTTATTTTGAATCACCACCAACTAGTTGATTTAGCGGGATGAGGTGCTGAGCTTCTTAAGCAAGGTCAAAGGTTCAAATTCTGACATTGTGAATAGAAAAAACTAAATTGGGAAGATCTCCCCATATTAGACCTATATAAAATCTAATCCAGATTAACCTACAAATAAGTCAAATACCACTTGTTAAACCCAAAAAAAGTTGCTAATTCAAAAATCGTTCGAATTAATCACTTAAATCGGTTCAGTTAATGATTTTCAATAAAAAAAATTGATTCAATTATCGGTTAAAAATTTTAAAAGTTCGGGCTCAATAAGCCCACTAGAATTGGCCTGATCCTTAGAGCATTTTAGAAGGTAAAAAAAACCAAGGCAAGTGAGATAGAAGAAAGCAGTAATAGGTAACTTAACTATAAAGTTAACAAAATTGTAAAACATTCCTTTCCATCTTTCATAAGAAGCAAATGATCAGTACTGGTGCTACAAATCTTAGAGAATTGAGATGGAATAATAGCTTCAAAAACAGCAACATCCAGCAACAGTGTCACCAATAATTGGCTATCTAAATAGTTCTCATCAAAATTATTCATAAAGAATAAGATTTCTCATCATCAATTTGCAGAATCACATTGATCTAGTTCAGGGAGATTGCTTTCAAAGAATGCTGAATGAAGAGCCCTCACACACTGTTCTGCTTCGTTGTCGTGTACTATCAATGATATGTTAACCTAAAAAGTATCGACACAAACTCTGCGTCACTCGTACATCACAATAAATAAAGTAGGTAAATATCATACCATTGCTAATATGATCAACTGACCTTAGATGCACCCTGAGAGATCATTTGAACATTCACTCCGTTGGCCCCTAAAACGTGGAATGCCTGCCATGCCATTCAGTTATCCATGTTACCGATGTTTATTTTTGCATTACAACTAAAAAAGAGCTCCATGTTTGCTTATTTCGAATATCTTCAATTAAAATTGGAAGATTATTTACAAGTTTTAAGCTCGTTTGCATACGACGACATATAAGAGTACCTTCTCAAGTATAAGCGAGGATCTCTGCACATTGCCAATGAGAGAAATGATAGATCTGTGCTGAAGAAGATTGACAACAGCAATTCTTTCAAGTTCTTCTACAACATGGTCAAGTTCCTGACAAGTGATACAAACAGAGATGTTACAGACAGTGAAAATGGTTTAGAATCCTTCTGCAGACAGGTATAAGATCTGTACAACGCACTATCAATTAAAGCACGGGGAATGGAATCATACGCTTGCCTGCTGAATTAACTCTCTGCTCCAAAGTTTTGATGGATCCAAAGTTAAAGAAATACTGACTTCACTAGTAGCTACAACATCCACCGAGATACCCAAATCTTCAAAGATAGAAAATACCTGCACTGATAAAAAAGATACAAATCAACTCCACAAGAGAAAAAAAAACAATGGACTATTACCACTAAAATTAGGAATGACCTTCTAACCTTTGCAAGAAAGCCAAATTGACCAAGCATGCGTGTGCTGACAATATCCAGCATAGCAACATTCCTTTTCAACACTATGCTGGTGAGTACTGCGTGCATAGAGGAAAGACTATTAAAGCAGTTTAGATTTCATTAAAGAACATTACACAAGCAACCAGCCGCTACATACCTTACTCATATCTCTATTCCTGGTGATGAGAGTTCCAGGAGCATTTGGATTGTAAGAATTTTTAACCATAACAGGAATATCACCCTCTCTAGCTGGTCTCATGGATTGTGGATGCGAACCTGAAGATGGGAAAGATAAACATCCAACTTCACTCAGTTTCCCATGTTTCAATAAAGTAAATGATAACTACTTCCAAGGATGGAGGACAAAAGAGAAGTCGCACACACATTCATGTGTTTTCACCAAAGCTTGATAGTTGCTAAGAAACAAAAGAGGGAAACAAAAGCAGCAGATCAATTATAGCTCCTGAGCAGCAAAGTATGCAAGCTCAGCTGCCTCGTCGAATGTCAGATACGGGACAGGTTCTGCATGTGGATATATGTTCGGGTCACAGGTTAAAACACCATCAACATCTTTCCATACCTGTAATGAACAAAAGAAAATTGTTATAACTTTTTCTAAAGAAAGGAACACCATACTATAAAAAGGGTAACTTGTAAGCACTTGTTTTTGCTGCAGCTTTGGATCTCCAGTACATATTGCACTTATAGATGTTGTATGAACTATGAATATGATGGCATTCATCAAATGATATGAAATAGAATATGGCACCGAGTATCATTATACAACAGCAGGCTTATGACATATATATTAAGAACTTGGACATATGCACTGACCTGAATTTCTCGCAATGCTTTTCCGAGGGTTGTGGCTGTCAAATCACTACCACCTCTACCTAAAGTAGTAATTGCACCAGATCTCCATCCCTACAATTAGAAGTTAACAAGATAAAAAAGCAATACCAAAAGATCCCACCAAGAATCTCCTGTTTAAGAATGAAACCACTTCAGAAAGATGTACAGCATTTCTACCTTTCCAAGGAAACCAGTGACAATTGGGATTGCAGGATCACTGTTCCAATCACCATTTAATCTTTTTGCAACAGCTGGGTAAGTTGCTTCCAAAATATCCGCATTTGTGAAGTCATCAGTGGTAATGAAACCAATTTCAAAGGCATCATACTTCATACAGGACACTGACCTATAATTTGCAGTCCTTAAGATGATTGTTATGAGGAAATGCAGAGAATAGAGTATTAAGCATAAATTAATCATGGAGAAGTCAAGTACCCTAGCCAATGCTAACGTGAATTTTGAACCACAAAGAAATTGAACTTTAGGGTTGGGAAAACAACTGGTCAAATTATTCGGCGAGTATACCAACATATATAAATTCTACATATAGGAAAAAGAAGATGAACAACATAAGTGACGGGCCTTAACGCCAATTTTATTCAAATATGCTGCAAAAAGCCTCGTAGACATGCACTCCCCAAATGAAACTAAATAGTCTTTTGTTCGCAATGTTAGCTCTTTCATCATAGCAATTCCCTTTAAGAGCTGCTCCAGCACTTCTAGGTGACCTACAAAAGGGTTGTTCATGCAAAAAAAAAACAAGACAGAAACCAGCATAAGTGACCCTAAGCTAAACGAACAAAAGAAGAGACATCAACATGAAACTAAATGAGGCAAGAAGTTTCTCGAGGTTAGAGAAGAAAGAAGATTTGATGTCAACTCAAGAGTAGATTATAAACTCACCATCAACAATCGACCATTCCACTTCAAGCTCATCAGCCGTCCTGGATTTTTAAGTTGACAAAAAGAGATAGAAAATTCAAATAACAACCCTTTATCTCTAAAACCAACACCCAAAGGAGTGAAAAAAATGAAAAAAAATATATCCTTTCAATTGCTCTGACCAATGATGCAGCTCTTTTATAAAGCTCAACTCTTCTAAACCATCTACATTCGTGACACCACAGCTGACAGCCTTTTCTCCAGCCTAATCATCGAGCAAAGACCAACTTCTTAGCAAACCCTTTATTTCTACAGTCTAAGGAATTGATGGATAAAAAACAAAAGATAAAACGGTAAATTAAGTGAGGGTTACCAGCAAAAGCTTATTGGTAGTCGTTCCCATTGCAGAAAGGACAATGACTGGTCTTTCATTGGGGAAACTGAGTATAAAGTCAGCAACATCTCTCATTCGCTCGGCGGAAGCCACCGAGGAGCCACCGAACTTCATCACACACGTCAATTGATTTTCCGCTTCTCCGAAGTTTACAGCCTCGAATTCATCCCTTTGGATAACACCCACATTTCCCCCTTGACGACAACTAACTCCAAACACTCTACTTATAGAATTTGAAGGCCTAAACGCAGCAAAACTAAGCAGAGTTGGCGACGCCCATTGGCGTTCTAAACAAGTCTGCTTTGGAAACGAATTCGTAAAAATTATAAAATTTCGGGATTTTTTTGTGAGAAACTGAATTTTTTTAAAATTTTTAATTTTAAAAAAAATATATGTCACAATGTCAAGCATTGATTGGTTAAAATTTTTTAATATCCATTAACAATTAAACACTTAAAAATATAATTTTTAAAACTTTAAACATCAATTTTTATAAAAAAAATATTTCAAATATTTAAAATTTAAAAAAAACATACTTTAAATATCTATATTTTTATGTAAACCTTTAATAAAATGTCGCGTGTTCAATTATTAAAAAATATATTAACTTTAGTCGTATCAATGAAACCCGGCAGCATAAATAATGAAAACCAAAACACTATGCATAGATTTTATTATAAAAGCTGAAATTATTAAATATACTTTCTGCTTTAAAATTATTTTATTTAAAATGTTTCATTAAAATAGTAACAATTTTTATAAGATATGTTTTTATATTTCTCAATAAAATAAAATTTAACTTTTTAAGAATATAATTATCATTTTTTTTAAATTACGTAAAAAATTTACGAGAGATATTTTAAATGAGACGAAAGAAGTATTTTTTTTTTAAAAAATCCATCAGAATCTACTTCTTTCTCAAGTGAGATAAGAACAGCTAAGGATACTCAACTGCTTGCGCCACCTACAAAGCTCCTACCACTAGGAATAGGATGGCAGCAGCTAATTGAATTTACAGTCCAACTAGCAATGATGCACAAAAAGATAACTTAATTTCTTGGATAAAAGCACAATTTGATTTGTAGTTTTAAGCGCTGAACAGAAGAAATAACTTTCTATAGGGCCTTGAATTTTGACCAAATAGATATAATAGATAACTAATATGTACCAAATAGATATAATAAGTAATTAATATGTACCAAATGTGTAAATATACAAATTTTACTTTAATTGCCACGTGATATTTTTGTTAGATTTTAACGACCAATTGTCAAAATAGGACCAATTAAATAGTTTGATGGTTAAATTTTATATTTTTATAGTTCGATAGTCAAAATAGATCGGACCCAATTGTTGGGTGATCACCTAATTAATTTACCCTTTATATTTTTTCATGTCTAGTCAGAAGAATAAAAACGGTTGGCATTTGAGAAAGCTATCACTGTCACCTTAAAAACGCGCATGAAAAGCAGTACTGAAAGTGTAAATATCATGTGACCAGAAGCACAAACGGTAAGGAATTTGGGGGACTAGATCTGTAATCATCCCATTAAAAATTTCGCGGACCTTCCCCGGGTTATCGGGTCACCGCGCGTGTTAAGCACGTCAAAACGGTGTCGTTTTCGTCGCTGGGTTTTAAAACAAAATAAGGGTTTATTTTTTGGTTGATTTCGAACAGCACATAAAAAACCCCTAAAAACATTTCTTCCTCAGCCCCTTTTCTCTCCAATCTCGAACGGCGCCGCACCCTTCTTTTAAAATCGTTCACCGGCCATGGCAGCCTCACGGTGGATTAGTGGCGGCAAGATCAGGTAACTTCGAACCCTCATCCCCCTTTGCGTTCAATTTCTAAATATCTAGATTTTAAAAAAATTGATTTCGGTTTAAAAAAAACTTGAATATAAAGAGGATATGTAGATTGAAACTTCGATCTAAAATCTTTATTAAATCCCCACTTACAAATTTTTAACTAAAATCTCCTTCTTTCCCTCTGTTTTTTTCGAACCAAAAAGTCTCATTTTCCCTATAATTTTTCTCAAATCTCTTCCCCTTTTACATTTACATTCCTTTTGGTTTTATAAACCCATTTCTACAAGATAACAACTCTCATTTTTTTAAATCTTGTTGCAGATATGTGGCAGCTGAATTTTTGGGATGTGGTTGAAGGTATGGCCGAATATGGTGGGGATAAGGAATGGTTTTGGTAGAGGTTAGGTTTTTATTTTATTTATAGGGTTAGTTTTTGATTTAGGGATAATGGGTTGATAATTTTAGGGATTCTAATTTAGGGTTTCAGGTGGTTGGTGGTCGGCAGTAAGGATGAACGGCGGCGGCCAAGGTGGCGGCAGTAATAGTTTTTGGGTTAAGGTTGGTTTTAGATTTTAGGGTTTTTTGGTTACCGTGTCGGGTTGTAAATGGGTTTTCGAGTTTAGGTCAAATCAGGTTATTACAGCTGCCCCTCTTTGCTTATTGTTGTGTAACAGTAATAGAGCAAAGACTAAAAATGATCCGTTTTGCTCGATCTGGCTGAGCTTCCCCTCTTGACGTATGTCTTCTTTCTTCGGTAGATCTCCATTCTCTTTGATGCAAGTCTTCTTTCTTGTCTTGGTTGATCCACCTTGTCATTCTTGGGGAAGCAAAATCTTTAAAATGGGGGGTTATCTGTTGAGGAAGCAAAATGAGTTCAACTTATTACATTACTGATGACGAGCTAATACCTAAAGAGAATTTGCCCCAGCCGCAACACTGACGAGGAGGAAGGGTCTACAAAATTTGATCCAGCTGCAACATTGACGAAGCGACGGGATCGGTGGATGAAAGCTCCAATGTCTGATCCAGCTACGACTCTAACGAAGAGGCAGTATCAGAAAATTGGAAACTTCTTCTTTTTATTTTTCTTCTTATTTTTTTTCTTTTTTTCTCTTTTTTAAAATTTTTCTCTATTTTTTCTTTTCTTTTCTCCTCATTTTTTTGATTTTCTTTTCTTTTTTCCTTTTTTTGAAATTTTTTTAGATACAACATTGATAAAACTTGAAAGTTGGTAAATTTTGACCAAGCTACAACACCGACGAAGAGGCATAGTCTAAAGTTAGTACTGTTGATCCAGCTAAGACACCGACGAAGAGGCTGGATCAAAAATTAATGAATTTGGTCTAGCTACAATACCGACGAAGAAGCAAGACCGAACATTATTGAATTTGGTTCAGCTACAACACCGACGAAGAGGCAGAACCTAAAGTTAAATTTGACCAGGCTACAACATCGATGAAGAGGCAACGTCTGAAGATTTGATACAGCTAAGACTCTGACGAAGAGGCAGGATCGGAGTGTTTTTTATGTGATCAAGCTACGACGTTGACTAAGAGGCATGATCGAAATTTTGCAAATTTGGTTCAACTACATCACCGACGAAGAGGCAGAACCGAAAGTTATATTTGACTAGGCTACAACACTGACGAAGAGGCAAGGTCTGAAGATTTGATCCAGCTACGACTTTAACGAAGAGACGGGATCGGAATTTGGCAAATTTGGTTCAGCTACATCACCGACGAAGAGGCAGAACATAAAGTTATATTTGTTGGATCTATTCACATCATCAACGGAGAGATAAGATCGAATTTCAGTATTTGGACTCCACTAGACCATCAACGGAGAAAGCAGAATCGGATAACATCAATTTGAACACAGCCACACCATCAACAGAGGGACATGATCAGATAACACTTGAAAATTTCCTTCTTCTTGAAGTTTTTTAAAATTTTTTATTTTTTTTCTTTTTTGACTTTTTCTAGTTTTCTTTTTCCTTTTTATTTTTGATTTTTTTCTAAATTTCTTTTTATTTTTATTTTTATTTTTTGATTTGATTTTTTAATTTTGTTTTTATTTTTTTCTTTTTTTGCTATAAGTACAAGGAAAAGTGTGGTCTAGCTGCAACAGCGTTGAAGAGACAAGACATGGATAGGATTTAATCTGTTATACCACTGACAGAGAAACTAGACCAGCAAAATATGAGATCCACTACACCACCGACGGAGAGATGGGATCTAGATAGAAAATTTGATCTGTAACACCATCGACGGAGGTAAAATCTAGATAGGTTTGACTTGCTACACCACTGACAGAGAGACTAGACCAGCAAAGTATGAGATCCACCACACCACCGACAGAGAGATAGGATTTGGATAGAAAATTTGATCTACACCACTACCGACGGAGGCAAGATCTACATTAAGCTGGCATACCAACACTGACGGAGGCATGATTTGCAAGATGTTGAATTACTGTTGACAACAAGACTATGTCTAGAAAATTTGCTCTGCTTCTATCGGCAGAGGGTAAGATCTGGAATGAGTTATTTCTTTTGGCAAAAGTGATAATCTAGAAGATGTTGGCTTTCGCCACACTATCGTCGGAGGAATCAAATTCTACGAATGAGAAAAACATTTATTAGTAAATTGTTCATAAAATTTGTCACTGGTACCTTTTATTTAGATGTTTCAGCATATTTTGTTTAGCCTCCTCCATGAATAAGGTTGGCCATCATGTCGTTGCTCCTATGTTGAGGATGTCCGATCTTTTCTTCGAACCTGTTTGTATGTACAAGCAAAAATACATGCCTGAATTTTGTACCTACATGCATGTGTCTATCCTAAATGTATGATGACTTTGGTGTATACATTTAATCTAAATGTATGATTATGCAAAAATGATTCAATGCAAGGTGAATGCAATTAAATACATGAATATGATATGATTTCTGGCCCTCAATGGGATGCCCCTGACTCTTCACTGGTCATGTCAGGATCTTGGTCTTTTGTATGTAGCGGTGCCCCAACCTGTTCTTGGGTTCGATCACCTTTCTTTGAATCTTTCATCTGGGTGCATGCCCCAACATTTTGTTCGTTCTATGCCATCGTCTGAAACTGCTCTTGAAACTTTAGAGTGGTGTTATTTATGCATTTTGGATGTTCAAGACTCAGATATGAACAAAATATATTTGCATTGCAACTTGTAGTTTTGATCCCTTACAAAATATTCTCACTACTATCGTACTTAAGTCAGTGAGATTGGTTTACAAAAAGCATTACTCTGAAAGTGATAAAAACTACAAGGGGACCTACTATGGTCAAGACAAAGTAATATTTAAGCTGGATAAACATGGTCCAGTTTAAAAAACCTTCGACACATCCCTAATTGGCATCTTCGTGCTTCGGCAAAAGGTCTTTGTTTGTAGCTGTTCCTGCCTTACCACCACAAGCTTGATAAATTTTTCCATAAACTTTTTGAAACCAAAGCAGTTCTCAATCGTGTAGCCACTTGTTATGCATGGTAATCGCATTTTGCATTTGCATCATACCATTTTGGGAAGGGAGGTTACATTGGATCTCGATAAAAAGGTGCCACCATATAGATGTCGTACAACTGTTTGTACAATTCTCTATAAGAAACTGGTAATGGAGTAAACTCTATCTTTTTAGTATTCTTCCTTTGACCGTAATCTGGGCTCGAGTAACCGTGAGCACTTGGCACGGCCTTAGGTTGCACAACTGTGATAAGCTTAGAATAATTGGCATTATAAACTCCCGAAGAGTTTACTTCATGATCCTTCTTTGCATGGTAGAGATTTTTGTGGGATGAACTACCTTCATCATCGATTTTGCCAGTCTTGACAGCATTCTCAATGAGTTCACCGAATAACACAAGGTCGGTAAAGTTGGTAGTCGCGTTGCCTATCAAGCGACCTAAGATCAGACCCTCCAAAGTTTGGACAAATATGACCACTGTCTCTCTTTCGCTGAGCGGGGGTTGAACTTGAGCCGCGATGTCTCTCCAATGTTGGGCATACTGTCTGAAGCTTTCATTTGACTTTTGTTTCATGTGTTGTAGGGTCCAACGGTCTGGCACCATGTCACTGACATGTCGGTACTGCTCTAGGAAAGCTTTGGCCAAGTCATTCCATAACTTAATCTGATGTCGGCTCAATTGATTATACCATCTAGTGGCAGATTCGGACAGACTATCCTGAAAACAGTGGATCAAAAGCTTGGCATCTCTACCGAACCCAGTCATTCTCCGGTAGAACATAGTAAGATAAGCGCGGGGACAGCTTGTCCCATCATACTTCTCAAACTCTGGAACCTTGAATTTAGGAGGTAAAATTAAATCTGGGACGAGGCTGAGTTCGTTAACATCAAATCCACTGAAAGTATCACCCACTTCTATAGCTTTCAGCTTCTCTTCGAGCCTTTTGCATCGATCTTCAATTTCTTTTGAAGTTTTCACCTTTAGTTTCTCAGTCTCGAACAAATGGTCCATCTCTGAGATAAGATTTTCAGCTTGATTGTCCCCGGGCTTAACTTCTAATGCAGAGGGCAGTTTTAGAGGGATCGAAGTACCAGCCTGATGTAGATGAGACTTTCCCCGAGAAATGATCACCCGAGGTTGAGTTTTCAGTTGCATCCTTGCCTGAATGGGAGTGAACCCTGGAGGATATATAAGATCTTCATTTTCTTCCCCGGGACCTACCTCAGGGTTAATAGCATGAGCCTCTCCATGCTCAGAAAACTTATGTCCCAACATCTGTGCTAGTTTTACCAGTATGCCTGCTGAGATTTCGCGAACTGATCCCTTATCTCTTGCTGGGCTTTGGCTAACTGGTCCTCCAGTTTTTGGGTTAAATCTGCCTGCAAAGTCTTCTGGTTCTGCTCAATCCTATCCAGTTTGTCTTCATTTGTCATCTTTGTCTTACTTATTGTTCTGTATGGATGTTGAATCGATTGATCTTTTGTATTTCCCAGTATTGCTGTCACAGGGCATCCTGAGGATCAGTTTCAAAATGAATGCGTGTAAGAAACAAAGTATATCTCCTATATGCGAATGCACCAATGCAAAAATCATGATATGCGATGCCGTGAATGCCAAAATAAATAAATATAATGTCATGCAATGCTAATGCAACAAAAGTATGTGTAAAGTAAAGATGAAATAAAACAAAAAAGAAATGAGTTAGTACTGAATAAACTCAATAGATACATAAATAAAAAGCGAAGTAGATAAGGCAACAAATAGAGCAATCCTATTTATCTCATTTAAAACACATAGGTTATCCGCATGGCTCTAAAAGGGTGGGCTTTCTATATTCTCTACATGCAATTTTGGTGCTAAAAGGTACCTGAATTGTCCTTGCTATCCTCTACTAAGAGTAGCAAGGCCCCCGGTCATCACCCATTATAGGCTCCTTTCAACCGGGTTCAATTTAGGGGGACCCATTCGCTTATGCATGCACGAAGGAACGATATCCTTACGAAAGCATAAGGTACTCGAGCCCCGAAGGTACTTGCTAGGCCTACACGGAGGAACAATATCCTAACGAAAGCATTAGTGTTTTCCCCCACTTAAAAAGGACGAGTTTATATGTCAAATTTTAAATGCGTTAAAATAAACGCGCAATTATAACCGAATGTTAATTTAATAGTCACTTTAATCCAGAACTTTTAATATTAATAACGCGGTAATTATTTAAAAAAGCTTGACTCTCATTTGTTTTTGAAAAATAAAAATGCGTCCCCAGCGGAGTCGCCATTTGTAACGATCTAAAAAACGAGTTTTTAATGTGTTTGGGTATTTTCGGTATTTTAAAAAATATCTTCCATTGGGGTTTTAAAAAACTGCGTTTTATTTAAAATGGAGTCGCCACGGGCAACTTAAGGTGGACCGAACACCGTAAAACCAGAGATTTTGAAAACTTTGGGTTCGGGAGTCGGTTACGGATGGAGAAAGATTAGCACCCCCACACCGCCCAAAAATGGTACTTTAATAATTACCGCTTTATTAATATTAGACTTTCCGGATTAAAGTGACGAATTAAAATTTGGTTATAAGTGCGAGTACGTTTTAAAGGCCCCCATTATCTGAGAGTAAATGCCCAACCACCATCATTACGCCTGATACTGGCCTCGTTTACGCTCGGATAAAAAGGCACCACATTGACAATTAATATTTCATTATGCAACCTAAAACATGACAAACACAAATACAATGCGATAAAAAATATAAACAAATGCTAACATAATAAAATACTATTCTAACATAAATAAATAAATATTAAATAATAATAACAATAATAATAATAGTGATGCATGGCATGAACTAAATTAATACATATAAAACAATATGAAATTAAATATTAACGACTAAATGCATTAAATTACATGGCAAAAATTAAGGGACTAAAATGCAACAAAGTTAAAACTTAAAGAAATAAACACCAAAAAATGAAAATAATATGCTAAAATTAAATAACAAAATACAATGATCAAATTGAAATAAAATGAAAATTAAATGCTGCAAAAAAAGGGCAAAGGAGGACAATATTAAACACGCATGAAAAGCAGAAGGACTGAAAGTGTAAATATCCCGTGACCATAAGCACAAACAGTAAGGAATTTGGGGGACTGTATCTGTAATTATCCCATTAAAAATTTCGCGGATCCTCCCCGGGTTACCGGGTCACCGCGCGGGTTAAGCACGTCAAAACATCGTCGTTTTCGTCACTGGGTTTTAAAACAAAATAAGGGTTTGTTTTTTGGTTGATTTCGAACAGAACATAAAAAAACCCTAAAAACGTTTCTTCCTTAGCCCATTTTCTCTCCAATCTCGAACGGTGCCGCACCCTTCTTTTCAAACCGTTCACCGGCCACGGCGGCCTCACGGTGGATCAGTGGCAGTTACACGTGTCACCATCCTATTAGGCAGTTACACGTGTCACCATCTCTCTAGCTGCATAAGGGGCTTGATTTTTCATTCATTTTATTTCACTAATAGGCAGTGATACCATCCTGTTAGTTTGAATAAAAATATTATAAAATAACATATATTGCTTACGTGGAGAGAGAAGAAATGACATGGAAAATCAAAAAAATAAAATAAAATTACACGATAGCAAAACCGTTAAGTTTTTAACGGTCGGTGACCAAATAGGAAGGAAACATAACGTTAGTGATGTTTGCCAAAAAAAAATCAATTTGGTACTTTGACCAACGTTGACCGTTAAATTTAACGGTTTTTTATCTTGGCATGTGTCGCAATAGGATAATGTCACTTGACATTTCTAAGAATTTTTATACTTTAATTTTTAAAAATATATATATAAATCCGAAAAAATCTAAAAAAAATTAAATATATAAAAATCCAAAAAAATCTAAAAATATATATATTTTCAAATTTTTATATATTTTTTCAATTTATTTTTTTTATAATTGTATAATAATTTTTAATATTTTTAATTTTTTAAAATATTTTAATCTTTTGAAAAATTATTATTTATTATTTTCAAATAAATTTAGGAATTAAAAATCTTTTTATATTTTAAAAATAATTTTCCAAAATTTTTTAGATTTTTTTGAATTTTTATATATTTTTTAAAAATTAAAGTTTAAAAATTCCTAAAAATGACCAGTGTCATTATCCCGTTGCAACACATGCCAAAAGATTTAAAAAACCCGTTAAATTTAACGGTCAAAGTGCCAAATTGATTTTTTTTTCTTGAGTTTGAGGGCTTAATTGGGTGCAAAAAAAATTAGGAGCTTAATTGATTTTTTGCAAAAGTTTAAGGGCTTATTTAACGGTCAACGTTGTTCAAAGTGCCAAATTGATTTTTTTTCTTGAGTTTGAGGGCTTAATTGGACGCAAAAAATTTAGGGGCTTAATTGTTTTTTTTTTGTAAAAGTTTAAGGGCTTATTAAACCCTTAAGGCAAAAAAAAAACTCTAATGTTTGTCGATTTGCATGATTTTTATGAAGAAAATTCAATGTGGGAAAAAATCATGTTTGGTAAATAGCAGTTTGAGCTAAAATTAGAGGTTTAATCGGTCAAAATCGTTAATTTGAATGTTTGGTGAATAGCAGATTGAGGTGAAACCTCTAATTTTGAAAAAAAAAATTAATATGAGCTTTTGACATAAGAGTTATAAAGACCCTTTTACTTTCAACAATTATAAAAAATCTCAAAATAACATAAACTTAACTTTTTCTATTTTAATTCTTCACCCTTACGTATTTAAATTGTGACATTTGTAAACTAATATTTTTTTTATTCCCACACATTTGTATGTATATTTAAATTAAATATTATTAAAAATAATTATATAAATGATAAATTAATATATAGATCTTTCAAATATGCTTAGTAATGTTATATTAAAAAATATTTTTCATAATCTCATTAATATTAATAGATACAAAATATTGATAACTAATAAATCATTCAAACAAGTATCAGATATAATCATGTCCTTATACGTCCTTTTGCTTGTTTAAATAATCAAACAACTATAAGCTATCAATTAATTTTACCAAACACCTTTATACAATCAGCTAATACAATCCGCTAGTCAAATCAACTAATGCAATCAACTATCAACTATCTGTAATTGTCGAACAAGGCCAAAATATATATTAAAAAACACGTATGTAAACCTAACGAATTGTTTCAGTGAAAAATAAAATAATATTTATTCTAAAAAACCTGAGTTTACGTTACTTTATATACAATATATTTTATTAAAAAATACATATATTATATTATAATCACCTAAAATACGTAGATATAGCATATGTCTCATCAAACAGTTGCATACCCTTTCCCTTATAAATGGTTCACTCATCATCGTATTATAAGCTCCAACGCTTTGACTTCAAATCTTAATGTCCCGAATTTACATATTCTATGTTTGTCTCTTCACTAAGTTGTAAATATATATATTCATAGGAAAAGTTTACACGTAACTTTTAATTTTAGGGGTTAGGGTTTTAGTTTAGGGTTTAAGGTTTATGGGTTTAGGTTGTAGGGTTTAGAATTTAAGGTTAGTTTTTAGAATTTAGTGTATAGGGTTTAAGGTTTAGGGTTTAGTTTTTTAGGATTAGGAATTTAGGATTTGAGTTTTTATAGTGTAAATACACAGGCCTGTACACAGCTTGTGTATAAAAGATTTACCCATATTCATAATTCTTTTTATATAAAAAACATTGTTATATCTTCTTATACGAATGAAATACTAGCAAAAGAAAGAAAGAAACCCGAAGTGTGGGATTTAATCGATTTGATTTATATAAAATTGGTATATTTTAGTATCTGTAATCTTTTTATTTATTTTTTATATTCGGATGAAATAAGTGAAATTGGGTAAGAAAGGGGGAAATTGAATCAAAGTTTAAAGAAACAAAAACAAAAGAATGCAAGAAAGAAGTGGACCAAAGCCCAATGGGAGGAATATTGATGGCGTACAACGTACTGTTGTAATGTAGATACTAGATTATATTTAACCCTTGCGTTGATGTCACTATTTAATCGAATGTTCGAGTAATTTTATCTATAAAGTGTGCATAATTTATCAAATAATTAAAAAAAATATGAACAAATACCACCTTTAAATAAAATAACTTAAAAGTATCCTTTAGTATATTTGAACCTATGATTAATACATTCATGTACAATCTCTTACCACTCTACTTATACTGGCTATTGAAAGCTTTAGCGGAGATGTAGCTTTAGATGTTAAAATAACCAAATCATTAAATATGTCAATGCAGGTGCACCCTTACACAGGGTGAACATTGTATTGAGTACAATGGTACAGCAATTGCCGTGCGAAATTTCTCTCTCTCGAAAATACATAATATCATGCACTAAGAGAAGCAATATTCCTCAGCGGCAAGTTCTTTAACACCAGTAGGTGGCAACACACGAAGAAAAGAGAGAGAGGGAAAGGCATAAAGTAGGGTGTGCATATTAAACTATAATGAAATGATATATTACCTCAATAATATAATATTCCTCCAACTAAATGCATCTTAAAAGTTTGTGTATATTTATTATCAAAAAAAAAAGTTTGTGTATATTTGAGCATGTATATTTGGGTGGTTGACCAAGCTGCTCATTTTTGTTTCTTCATATTTTCGTAGGTCATATTTTTTAGACTCACTAGAAGCACTCTCATTTCCCTCTTCTCTGGGTAGAATTAGGATTAGATTTATGATTTGTCAAAAAAGTTTGCGCATATTAAACCCAACAAGTGGTCCTAGTGGAAAAGCGAATGATGTTCGTCTTAGGAGATCCGATGTGTGCATTTGTCAAAGGTTTGTGCGCGCGATGGGACACTAAATCCCTTAAGCAATGTTATGAGTTTGAATTATTGTAAATGAAGAAAATTAGGTTGGGAAAGTCAATCCACAATGGTCATCTACCCGATCTAAATTAGTCAACCAATAGGTTGGATACCGGTGATTAAATATAAATAAATAAAAGTTTTGCATGCCATTAATTAGGCTACATATAATAACATAGCATATCAATCAAACAAAAGCTAATTTTATTAGATTTTTGTTAAGGCTTAAATTAAAAGTGTCTAAAGTATGCCTTTTTAAATTTTAGGTGCCTAAAGTATATTTTTGTAAAAATATGTACTTAAAATTTTAAAAGTTATAATTTTAGGTGCTTAAAGTTTTTTTTTTTGTAAAAATATGTGCCCAAAGTTTTAAAAATTATAATTTTAGGTACCCCAAATATGCCACTTGTCAAGCATTGACTGGTTGAAAAATTTAACTCCCATTAACGCACTTAAAATTCAAAAAAGATATACTTTATGCACCTATTTTTCATTTAAGTATTTTGATAATAATAACAAAAGAAAACCAAACGAAACGGATGAAAAGATGGTGAGGTCAGGACGATAGAGAAGGGAAACTAAGAGACTTGTAGCTGGTCAATCCTCCATCCACAACCAAGTCCCGTTACATACTTGGCTTCATCCGACGCCAAGTACAACGCCGCCTTCGCCACGTCGATCTCTTCGCATTTCGTCCCTTTCAGCTCCCCTACTCCGTTTATAATCTCCACCACCTTCTCCTTCGGAACACCTCCGTATATCTCCGCTATTTGACGTATCACCATCAGTGTCGGTATCGGAGCTGGCGATATGCAGTTTATCCTAACCCCCGTTCGGCATAGTTCGCTAGCTACCGACTTGACGATCCCGGGTGTTGTGAACTTGGATATCGAATACGGGTGTGACCCCAGCCCACCCATAAGTCCACTTATGCTTGATGTACAAAGAATGGACCCCGACCCCATCGGTACCATTACTCGAGCCGCATGCTTTATTCCGGCTACCACGCCTCGAACGTTGATCTTCATCACCCTGTCGAATTCGTCCAAGTCGAGCTCGGTTATGCTGTGGGGAACACCTTCCCCGCTACGCCGGCGTTGTTGAACATTATATCGAGCTTTCCATGCTTCTCCACGGCGACCCCTACGGCTTCTGCTACTTGGGACTCGACGGTAACATCACATTGCACAAATTGGGCGGAAAGGCCCAGGCCATTGGCTGCTTCTCGACCCACTCGAGGATCGGTGTCGGCAATGATGACATGGGCTCCATTTTTGATGAACTCTAAAGCTGTGGCCTTGCCGAGTCCACTTGCTCCCCCTGTGATTAATGCTACTTTGCCTTGTAACCTGTTTTTTTACAAGACAAGAATCAAAGCAGGAATGGCGGAAATGCGGGACGAAACACGAGACTGGTCGTTGTCTTGAGTGGACAAATAATTCTTTCAGTTAACAAAACTATGCTCGAGTCTCGACAGTAAAATTTTCAACAGGGTTTTAACCAAAAGTATTTCGGACATTATTAACCAAGTTAATTTCGACAGTAAAATGGGTCTGCTCTGTTTCATCATCATGTTAAAGAAACCAATGAAGCCTGGCCAAATAACAAAACATAGATATAAAACAAAAGAGCCATAAACTATGACAGATATTCAGTTGACTTGCCCTGCATTAATTTTCCTTGGAAAATTAACAAGCAAAAGAATACAAAGATAAACGCCTAGCTAGAATTTTCAAATGTGTTTTTTTTCTGTCAGAAATTCAGTTGGTCTTTTTAATCTTGTCTAATCAAGAGAACTTATAATACCTGGTTGTGGAAGAAGCATCTGGTTCTGGTATTGCAGAGTAAAACCTTTGTTTCTTACATGATAAGTCATGGGTAGCAAACTTCAACTGCCTCTGCCTGGTAAAGAAACAAAACACAGATTACGCTTTGTTAAAAAAACACACATATTAAGGTTGGTTTAAGGTATAATAATAAGTTAAAAGAGTGTATTTATACCTGGCTAATGATCTAAGCATGCTGAGGAAGTTTAAACAGAGTAGAAAATTCAAGAGTTTTTGGATGGATGTATATATAAATCTGGGGAAGAAGAGAATTTATTGGTGGAGGAGGAGAGAGTTGTTGCAGTTGAAGTTGAAAGTGACACACATTTCCATGTAAGCTGAACATGATTTATAGCACTCATGACCTGTCCTATTTAATGATCCTTGTAATCAAAAACAAGGAAAAACCAACAACTAATTGGTTGATTTTTTTTTTTTTGAACTTTTGGATCAAGATAACAATGTAGATGAGGTTTAATGGCAAGGCTGCTTTTGTAGCTTTTTTGCTTTTGTGCCATAAGTTGGATAGGGATAATAATAACCCAAAACAAGAATCCATAATAGTTGAATTACTTTTTGATTAAATTGTGAGTAACAATTAGTGTTTATCTTCCATGCTCGGTCTAAATTAGGTGAGTTTTAACAATTATAAAAAAAAATAATTAATTAGTTTATTGGCTAAGGATGTTCATCTTGTCTCATATTGTATGAGTTCGAATTTCTACATAAGAATGTAATAACTCTCTATTAATAAAGGCTTAAGTGGCTAATAAGTGCTCAAACTATACCTTTCGTGCCAATCAGGTGCCTAAAGTATTTTTCGTGCCAATCAGGTGCCTAACGTTTTCAACGTTACTCAAATAGGTGCCCCGCCGTTACTATCCATTAAAAAATTCCATTGACCAATAAAAACATGACATGTGGCAGTATTAAACATTTTATGAATTTTTTTAAAAATAAATTAGAATTTTTAAAATATCCTAAAATTTTCAAATAATCCAAAACTAGTCCCTAAATCCCTAAACCCCCAAAATTCAGCCACTCCCACCGACGTTGGTCGCGTTTCTAGCGACAAAATGAAGCGTCATCCCCTCGTCGAACGACCCACACACCGGTCATGTAACGACCCAGATTTTGGAATCCGAAGGGTCAGTTTTACCCGAAGTGTGGGCTTCGAGTTGGGCCTTGGTGAGCCTTAGTGGGCTAGCATTTTGGGTTTTGGGCTTAAGTTCTTAGTTGGGTTTTGGGTTGGGAAGATGATAGGGGGTATGATGGTAAATTCCCTCTTTTTGAAGAAGGAAGAAAGGGTGACTCTTTAATTCTATGCAGAAAAGCAAGAGAATGAGCTCATCCTTGTCCCCTTTATCTTCGACCTTCATCCACTCTCATATTCTATCTTTCACCCAAAGGAGAAAGGTTGAATCTTTGTATTTTTGAGTGAAAATCCCAGATTTTGGGTTTGAGGCAAGTTGTTCAGCAGTCAAAGATGTATAATTTGAGGTGAATTTCATCAAGTTTGGTGGAGGTTGGGTTTTGTTGGGAGGTTGAAGAAGAGAATGGGAATAGGGGTTTTGACTCCATTCATTGTAGTTAAATCATCCCTTTAGTCTCTTTTAATCTTCCAGCAATGTTGTAATTCATTTTACAACGTTTCTTTATAGTTAAAGAAGTGGGAAATTCTTCCAATGAGCTTGGGAAGAAGAAAGCTTGAAGGGCTTTGGTTGGAGGCTTCCCTTTCAGCTTAGAAATCAAGGTTAGCACACTACTAACTCCCTTGTATTCATGGAAATCATGAATTTGATTGCTATGTGGTGGGGTTGACATTTTTGTTTGCTTGAGTGCTTGAAATCTCTAAAATGGTGAACCTTAAATTCGATGATAACATGGCTTAAAAATGGTAGAAAACCACCTAAACCACTTACCATAATGTGTAGGTTCGATTTGAGGTATTGCTTATGGGTTTTGGGGTTGGAGGAAGGATTTTCGAAGTCCAGAAATTGAATTCTGGGTACGGGTATCGATACGGGTTGAACACGTATCGATATCCAGTGTTAAAAATGGCTAAAACCAAGTAAATTGTAAAGGCGTATCGATATGCTCGATGCCCCTTTGTTTCATTAAATTCCAGTAGCCAAAACTGGTATCGATATGCTCGGGTGCGTATCGGTACACCTAGGGTACCGGTACGCAGCTACTGTGTATCGGTACGAGCCTTGAGTTAAACCCCCTTTCGAGTGTAAGCCAGGTATCGATACTCATAGGTTGGTTTTGGTACCCCTTGGAGCGTATTGATACTCATATATGGGTATCGATACTCACTGGGTAATTTGCCCAAAAAATAAGATTTGAGTTCAAGGGACCTATAATTTGAGGACTAAGGCCCAATCGATTTCTAAAGTGGTAAAATAAATAGTAAAATCGAGAAACTAAGAGTTAAGCATCACATACGAGCTTAATGGGTAATAACTTGATTAAAACTTTGGGTGACTTCTTGTGTTGTATGGCTAAGGATCCTTGGTGGATCGAATAAATAATGCATGCCATGTAAGGGCATTATTATGTTATGTCACCTTATTTGATGGGGTTCTGGATACCCATGAGGATATAGAGTGTTGCAACATCATGGTCAAGATTTTGAATGTATAAACCTGACGCTTAGTGGGACCGGAACTCATTCGAAGGCTCGATGAAAGATTTTGAGCATGAGTGTGCGTACCCGATGTTTAGTGGAATCGGGCCTCACTCAGAATGTGTGTATTAGATGCTTAGTGGAACTGGGCCTCACTCCAAGTTTGTTGATATTATGCATATGGTTGCTATGTGAGACTATTTACCTTCTATTGTTGATATATATTGGGACAGCTAGAAATAGCGCCACATTGATATGTTATGATTGCCATATTGTCATCTTTAACTGCATGCTCTTTTTTATGATTTGCATGAAGCATGGTTGAGTGGAAGTGTATCCACTGAGCTTCGTTAGCTTAGCGTTCAAAATTATTGTTTCCATTCACAGGTTAGTAGGTTGGCGTGCATCGTTGGAGCACCATCAGAGTAGGACTCTAGCATCAACTTGTGTCCGAGTACAATACTTAGATTTATTTGGGCTATGTATTCGTAGAACCCTATGTTGTATTGTAACTCTTATTTTGGATTTCAAATTAAGTGTCGAATGCTTTAACTATGTAATTTTAAATGGAGCTCCTCATGTAACATTTTAACTATATTTCTATTTTGAAATGTTTCAAACTTAATGACTTAAATGAATGATATGTGATTTTGGCTAAATCTAGTTGTGCTATTGTATGGTTTTGGTTTTGGTGTTGAGGCCCATATGTGACATCCAGGTCGAGAGTGTTACAGTTCATCGTCCGTTATGCGATTGTTTGTCGCGAATCATTCGAATGAACTATTCGGCGATTTTGGCGTTTCGCACGGTGTTGTTCGATTTTCGACAAAGATGTGATGGGATAAATGGTCGTGATGGTTCGACGACAGATGTGTTGGGCGGCGGTGTGGAAATCGACGGCGAAATCAGGTTAAATTGTGATTTGGGTTTTTGGATGTTAGGAATTTCAAAATTTGGGGCTATTTTGTGAAATTTAGGGTTATTTTATTTTATTAATTCTTAAATATATTTTCGAAAAATTAAGAAGCTGACATGTATCATATAAAAAAAGTTAACGGTGAAAATCAACGGACAGTAACGACAGACATCTATTTGAGTAACGTTGAAAACGTTAGACACATGTTTGGCTCGAAAATACTTTAGGCACCTATCTGAAAAAGGTATAATTTGAGCACTTATTTACCACTTAAACCTTTAATAAAAAACAATTATAAAAATAACATTCAATAAAATATGCCATTATATATATATTAAAAAATATTAATTTCTTTTACATTAGATTAATTTCCCTTAATAAGTAATAACCTTAATAATCTTATTTCTATGCTAATTAATTAAGTAAATTTAAATAATAATAACAATAAGGAAAATAATTCGATGCACTAGTGGTGTAAAAACGAAGTTTTCCGCAAGTGGTGCATTTTTAGAGTTTAGGATTAGAGTTTTATGGTTTAAGGTTATAATTTTAGGGTTTATGGTTAATTTTTAGGTTTAGAGTTTATATTTTAGGGTTTGATTTTTAGTGTGTATGGTTTAGTGCCCTTAAAATAACACATGACATCATTTGAAGCTCGCTTGTAAAAAGATAAAACTCCACTGGCGGTGCATCAAATTTTAACCCTAATAATAATAATAATAATAATAGTAAAAGAAGATTTAGTGTCTAAAACTCATAACTCAAGGTTTAGTGTTTAATGTTTAGTGTTATGAGTATAATTTAGGGTTTGAAATATAAAATTTTAAGTTTTTTGGTTTTGGACCGTATAATTTTAGGGTTTTAGCATTTAGTTTGGGATATTCGATCTGATTTATTTGTTAATTTTTTTGAATAGTCTAAAGTTGATTACAATGTAGTATCTGGTCATAGATATTCTTAACCCTTTGACAATGCACACACATCTTGCAGACATTGCGATTGAACCAAGGCCTCTTAGGATAAACATCATCCGTTTTTCACTGGAACCACTTGTTGGGTTCGATTTATTTGTTAATTAGATTTAAAAGATTAATATTTTGTTTATACACTAAAAAACGAGGTGGCATATTGTTATTGGTGTCATCTGAATCTAAGTCAAACTCTATATATAAAGGAGGAAATGTGTTGTGGAAGGAGTTTAATTGCTGTATATTTGAATAAGTAATTAATTAGTATACATTTTGCAATTTCCAGAAAATAAAATCCAGAAGTCAACGGTTTAATCTATTTTAGAAAAAGAAAAGAGAGAAAGATGCTTTTGTTGTTATTTTAAAGAACGTTACTTGAAGGAATACATAAACATAAACAGAGTAAAAAAAAACCCCAAAAAAATAAATCTCAAGCATAGTTTCAAAAAACAAAGTCAACACGGTGACAAAAAACATATAGGAAAATCTAAGCAGACATCAAACAACGCAATGAACTGGAAAACGATGTCGTACGTCTGAATCGGCAGGGGCGGAATTAGGCGAGGGTTTGAGGGCGTGGGCCCTTGCCGATTTTTTTTTTTTTACAACAATAATGGAACAGTTTTTTTAAAAAAAAGTAAAATTAATTTTATAATCCCTTCAATCTTTTTAAAATTTTATTTTGACCCTCTCAAAAATTTTAATCTTATTATAATTCCCCTTTTTATAAATTTCTAGTTCTATCCTTGTAAATGGGCAAAAGATCCTCCAATTAATGTGAAAAATTGATAAGGGCTTAAGTGTTAATGAATATATTTAATTTGATGCCAAAGTTTTGGATTCTCACTCGTCACTTGGTCAATGATGGTAATTGATTAGTTTAATGAGACCGACCATTTTATTTCATATCATATCTCATTTGCCCCTTTGGTATTGTGGTTGGAGGAGGCATCGCCTATATGATTAAAGCCAAAAAAGAGAATGGAGAATGAGCTTTTTAAAAGACTACCCAAAGCCTATCCCTATGTCTATTGAGTATTCCACTTTATTTTTCCCATGAAAATTATAAAAAACAATTAACTAATTATTATAAAATAATACGTATACTTAGACATGATTTATAAATATGTTATCTTGTTAAGATATCTCTAATGGGTATAACATATGTTATCGGTGTCTTACCGATGAGAAAGCAAATAATTTAGAGGCGAACTCATGAGTTAGACAAACTCTTGTCTAATTTCTCCTATGGTCAAGTTAGTTGGGTCAATCAAAGTGGTTGAATATAATATACGAAAAAATTATATACAGTCCGTATAAAATTAAAATTTATGTGTACTTGTTAAATTTAGAGTTAGAAGTTTAGTTTAAGAGTTTAGGTCATAAGCGAAGTCATATTGGCAAGGGCTTGGTCCCTGCAGCCCACCCCTACTGTCCATTTTATTATTAATCTGGCCCCGTAAAATTTTAAATTATATTTTATTTTATTTTATTTATTCTAATATTATATAATAGTTCTTGGCTTAGTGGTAAAGTGTGCATGAGAATTCATGATTGCTTTATTTGAAGTTAGCAGATGAATCCTATTGGTGGCATTTTAGTCTTTTGCTTATTCTCGACCCTCTTAATTTTTAATTTCTAGCTTCACCTCTGGACTTTAGATTGTATGTTTAGAATTTAAGATTTAGGGTTTAAAATTTAAGGTGTTAGAATTAAGATTTTATGTTTTACATTTTAAAAGAAGAAGTGCAAAAAAAATTGTAAAGTCTGTATTAAAATATAAACATATGTAGAAATAGATAGAAGGGCAGTGTAAGGAATCCCAGATTCCAAAGTGCATATGCTGTGAAAGCTGTTGCGTGTTGGTGTCAAGTGTCAACGGCTCTTACCTTACTAAACAATTAATCGCATAACTAAATTATATGTATACATTAGGATTCGTCGCAACTTATTGAAGTAATTAAGAGAATATTGTCCTTTAATAAGAGAATAAAGATCTTTGAATTTTATTTTAAAAATTGGGCCAAAATTTACAGTGTAAGTGAGGACGCCATCTGCAGGTGGTCCTAAGTGTTTTTTATTTTTTATTAACGTTTTTGATATATTTTAAAAAATAACTTAAAAAAGAGAGGACGCCATTTGCAGGTGGCGTCTTCCTCTCAATTCGTAATGTGCAGGTGGCATCTTCCACTTGCACTGTAAATTTTGGCATAATTTTTAAAATAAAATTTAAAAATTTGTATTTTTTTAATTTTAATTCCTAAATACCTTATCCAACGAAACCTAACTTATTGGGTGATTAAAGGAATAACAAGGTTGTCATCCTATTAAGATATATTTTGTGGAGACATGACAGCTGCATCACCTTACAAAATACAACCTGTGCTGTTTCTTGTCTCTTGTAACAATCAAGTTCCTTTTTTTTTTCTTTTTGGTTATAATTAACAATGCAAAACCCTTGCTTGCTGGCTGCTGCCTTAAATCGTTGGTGATATTTATAAACAAGCATGCAGAATGGGCAATTCAAACGAGTAATTTGAGAAAATGCTATATTTGGTTTGGTTTTCACATGGAAGCATGTGGTGGTGCGCAGGACAGGACATGTCCAATCAATGGCTGCTAAGCAATGTTCCACTCCGACAATCGATCCGTGGCAGCGGCTGGTTTGTAAATGGAATTCTGTACCCCTCCCCACGAGACACTCTTATGGTATCTCCTCGTGCACTATGTCAAGGCCGTCTCTCATTATATTTCGAGACCAAGCAGAGGTAGATCGAGCGACGACATGAGCAATCCCTGAAGAGCTACCAAGTCAAGAATGCAAGTCAGAATGCTTTGAGAAAGCAATGAAGGCCCTGTTCAGAAAGTATCCTCATTTGGGACGAAGCAACGTCTACTCGCGTCATACTTGGTAAGTTTATTTAGCTCTTTAGGGGGAAGTGGTCTGGTGTTGGGTCTCCACCATCCCCCTCGCCTGGGCTAGCGAACGAGCTTTCCTTGGTGTAAGCGACCTACTCCTAGACCCTTGTGGGGCCTAGGTGTGCGGGCAATGGGGCCTAGTGGTTGGCGCATTGTCTCCTTAGGAGAAATACCCGGGGACGGTTTGAGGCCATCAGGCCCCATATCGTGCTCGTGGCCCAGCTGAGGGGTTGTAGTCTAGTTTTCGCTAGGCCCTGCGGGATCCGATATCTGAAAGTCCCTGTTGTGTGGCAAACTTGATAAGGCTTTATCGAGGCAAGAACTTAGACGAGGGGCATGAGAAATGCTGACTTATCGGGTTAACACCCCGTTCACGTGCCGTACGGCGTACGAACCGAGCATGAAAGGGCATGTCTGTGACACGTGGTATCAGAGCGAGATAACGATGAGACGATTAGTCATGTGATGGTGGTGTTTGGTTGTGACTTTCGATACAATGGTACATATTTGTTAACTAGCTGCCATAGTGCTCGTGGGCCAACTTGAACCTTGTGAAACTTTATTCAGTGGCCGTGATACGCGGTGACGCCAGATGGAGGTGTAGCGAAATAAGAGTGACTATTTTGTAGATCTTTTGATCTCACGCCAAGCGCTTCCACAAGTGGAGTACGCAGGGTGGATTATCACGGCGGGTAAAAAAATGACACTTTCTTCGTGCATAGTGATGTTGGATTATGGATTCTACGCCAAGCGCTCCGGTAAATGGAGTATGCAGGGTGGATATGGTGACCATTTCTTAAGCACAGAGGTGCTTGTTGGTTAGTTGTTGCACAAAGGTGCATACCTGTTTGTCAGAGTAGGACCAGTACACAGAGGTGACTGACGTTAACCACTATGTTTGTTTCAGTGCAGAGGCACTTATTACTTATTGCACAAGAGGTGCCAGCGAGTTGAACCTAATGGGATCAGTACACCGAGGTGACTGACGTTAACCACTATGGTTGTTTCAGTGCTGAGGCACTTATTACTACTTGCACATGAGGTGTAAACGAGTTGAGAATTAGTCAGAGCACTGAGGTACCTGATGGTGACTTGTGGCACAATGGTGCCGATTTATTACCTTCTTTCGCAGTGGCGTGTGTTAATACTTGCACAGTGGTGCTCATTTTTACTCTGAGGCACAGTGATGCCCCACTATTTCTTAAAACACAGAAGTGCTCATTGATATATCAAGACAGTGGTGCTCAACTTTGGCATAATGGTTTCTGCTGGTAAGAGCGCAGTGGTGCTCGTTGGTCATTTGTGGCTTAGTAGTGTTGGCTTGCTACTTAGCGCAACGACATTTGTGACGTGTTACTCAGTGGTGCTTAACGTATTTTAGCACAGTGGCATATGTAAATTAAAGCACGATGGTGCTTGTTTGTTCTTTGCAGGTGAATCAATGTTTCTGATTAATTTAGGTGGCGATTACTCATAGATGGGGGCTAGGAAATGCCCTCGAGTTGAGGCACACGTAAGACGAGAACTTCAGTAGATGAGATTTGTCTTGCGCAATAATGTCTTCCGTGATTTATGGCATGAGCAATGCTTTTTGTTGTTTAAGGACTCGTTGATGGCTATCTATGTAGCGTGATGAATGGAGTCTCTTCTCGGCACGGTGGTGCATAATTTAGTTAAGTGGTAAAGACTCAGGTCATACGAAGATGCCGACTTGCCACTCGAGAGGAGAATTATTTCCCAGTGATGTCTATTGGTAACAGTGATAGATAATTTTAATACGGTTGTGCTCTATTGGTAATACTTATTTTTTTCCTTCAATGATTGTTGTGTCTTGTCAGCACAAGGATGTGTGTGGCATGAAACATGGATATGCCTATTTTTTTATTATGATCTATTGGTGCTTGTTGTTTCCAGGATAAAGCGGCAACTTATTGAGTGATGAAAGTTAATGGTGTTATTGATTATCTTGGCAGCGTGTTGCGTGATTGTTGCTTAACTATCTCATTTTCAGGTGAAAAGAGAAGTAATTACAGGTTGATAGAGGTGGATACATGGCATGGTATGGAGTCTTCAGACCAACCCCCAATGGAAGAGTTAGAGACAACTTGGGTCAATTGTTATGGTTACTTTGGTTTGGGGTGGATAGTATTGCGGAGTCGTGTTCCCCAAGGTTATGGATTCACTCATTGATAAAATCAAAGGATATGGTAAAGCTCACTTTTTGTGGGAGTGCTATTGTACAGGGTGGTCGTCTAAAGGTGCATGATAAGATTCTTATGATCTCAGACTACCTAACGAATTGGTTGGGAAATTGCGGCGACCTCATTACACTTGAAGGAGGTGCATCCTCAAAAGCTTAGAGGAGCAAAAAAAGGGAATGGAGGATTGGTATGCTCTTTCTTGTTGATGAGGACTCTGTTAGCAATTTTCACACTGTGGGTTTGTGCGGAAAAAATGGGTTACCTTGATAACTAAAATCAAGGAACCCAAGGGGAATGCCTTTCATATCTAATAATTGTCTGTATATGACACTTTGCTCGAGTCCAAGGGGGTCTTAAGGTAAAAAGGAATGTATTGTGATATGGCAGTTTAGACAAGATTCTTCAGCGATAGAGTGCAGATATTGGATGACAAGGGCTGTGTGAGCTAATACGGTCTTATCCTGGATAGCAAAGAGGAAAATCCGTCTTTCGCATAAAAGTCTTCCTCTATTGGGGATGCTGGCTAGGGTTGGGCGAAATGCTATTGGTAAAGCAAGTTGTTTTGGTGAGAAACACAAGTTTGATGCAAGTTAAGGGATGATTGTCGAAACTGAGTGGATCACACAAGAAGTTATAGTGAGGGTGTGCAATCTAATACAACTATGTAATGTGGAAATGTTGGAGAAAAGCACTCCGTGGGAGGGCTTGGACAAGCAAAGCCAAAAGCGGGCATTGGACATGCAAGTTCAGGGGTGTGTGATGATAGATCCAGTAAATTTAAGATTTCATCCAGGTGTTATGAAATCTCTAATTCGAGCAGTGGTGATGCATGCTACTACCGACAAGCTACTAGGTTGGGCGAGCTAATAAAACCATGGCGTAGGTCAAATTTTATGGGAACCTAGAAAATTAGAAGCAAAACATGATTTCCAGGGATATGTCATGTTACCTAGAAAGAAATATGATGGTCTGGTAGCTTACATAGCGCATCCAAGAGTTGGGTAATATGAAGCGTGAGTTGTAGTAGGGGACTTGCTGAAATGTCCCATGGTAACTTGTAAGGTACATTTCATTTTATTATTTTGTGATTGAACTAAGCAATGTTATGGTCAGTTTCTCTTTGTGTGTGTTATAAAGGTAGGTATTTCTACTAATTCTTTGCGAGATGTGGGGAAATTGCTTAGAAAACCCGATGGGTCAAAGGTTTGGCAGGTGTCAAAAGCACCGATCATATATGATGAAGATAATTGTCCGCTTCATGCAACAAAAATGGGACATGGAACAAGTATTGCACCCATTTATAAAAGATCATGTCTATAAAGGCCAACAAGACAATATTAGTGTCTTGCCCAAGAATCATGTTGGTGAGGGAATTTATTGGAGTGCCCCAAGATATTCATGATTTTCATATGTGGCATGAGCATCGACAAGCGTCGTAAGGAGGGATGCCTAGAATTGGGTGCCTATGGGTTTTGACATGACAATAGGTTGGTGAAATTGAAACCTTGAGTCAACCAGAGGATCATTGCGTAGAAGAATATAGAGGATTTAATCTAGCATGAGAATACTTCATCGATTAGATGTCGTAGGCATATGGGGAAAAGTTTGGCATCCTATTGAAATCTAAGTCACATGTAGGGGACACAAGTTAGATACCATTTTGAAACCCACAATACGAGACCAAGACTGATACGGTGGTTGTGAGGGGCATGGATACAGGAACACCTTGCTAGGGGGAAGCAAGATGAACTTTCCCAATAAGCAGATGGAGGAAAATTAACTTAGTCACAGAGTACGGGCCAAGGGTGCCAAGAGATCAAATGTGTGCTTTTCTACTTGATCAACAGTTCCATCCTTTACAAAGGGAGTGGGGGAGAAACAAAGCAAGATGCATCTTGATTGGCCGTTACTATGGCCATTGGAGACCATTGACAGGCTCTAGGGGGCATATGACCATCTACTTGCTATTGGAACAAGAGCAATATTGTTCGAGTGGACATTGGGGTACATTCACTTGGAAAATGGTGTAGGTATAATCGGGGAAGAAGGGAGCCTCACGATGGGATGTTTGTAGCTTATCACAGAGGCAATGTTCTCAAATAGTCAAAACACACAAGGTATACTGAGGGACACACCATGATTGGCGGTGGCGTAAGGCTATGAGTACCAACCAGGTATTATACGAGACTTGTGTGAATAATTAATCACTGATCTATTCGTTTGTATATCTTATAGTACATATGATATAAAGAAAGGCATTGAGACAAAGTACATTTATGTATAGTGGTGGCGACCAGAGATCATTTTACATCATTAAAACAATTAAGTGCAACGTGAGCCTGTACTGGCCCGTATGGATAGTGGCTAAGCAGTGACACATTCTATGCATTAAAAGTCTCACTAGAAGGTGGGACATGCTTGGCGAAGTTGCTAATATCGAGGAGCAAGCCATGGCATGATAAGTCATAGCTCACTTTCATATGGTTGGGTATGTTACTTTGGGTTTTGCAACTCTAATGTGAGATGGTGTGGTACAAAGAAACTACAAGGCACGTGTTCAAGTAGGTCAATGGTTCGTGACTTGTATTTTGCTTGAGCCTGAATCAGATTAAAAGTAGGGGAGCACGAATCTAACACTCGATATTGGAGAAGAAGAACCGGGACTTGATGAGTTCATGACAGAACTAGAGGGTCATGTATATACAACATGGTCATAAGGAAACCGACAGAACGACTGATTAAGGCTTGTATTATTCAGTTGAATGTTCAGATAATGGGACTAGACAAGCTTACGAAATCAAGCACAAATCGAAGATAAGCTACCACAGATGTCCATATCGACTCATCAGGTGATGGACAACTGGTTTCAGCATCGATGAGGACATCGATAAGAGGAAGTGGGGGAGAATGTCAGAACCATCCCTTCTTAAGACTAAATCGATGAGGACATCGATAGAGTAAGTGGGGGAGAATGTCAAGGTCGTCTCTCATTATATTTCGATCCTGCCTTGACAGGCTTACTCGAGACCAAGCAGAGGTAGATCGAGCTACGACATGAGCAATCCCTGAGGAGCTACCAAGTCAAGAATGCAAGTTGGAATGCTTTGGGAAGGCAATGAAGGCCCTGTTCAGAAAGTGACCTCATTTGGGACGAAGCAACGTCTACTCGCGCCATACTTGTAAGTTTATTTAGCATTTTAGGGGGAAGTGGTCTAGTGTTGGGTCTCCATCCCCCCATCGCTTTCCTTGGTGTAAGCGACCTACTCCTAGACCCTTGTGGGGCCTAGGTGTGCGGGTAATGGGGCCTAGTGGTTGGCGCATTGTCTCATTGGGAGAAATATCGGGGACGGTTTGGGGCCATCAGGCCCCATATCGCGCTCGTGGCCGAGCTATGAGGTTGTAGTCTAGTTTTCGCTAGGCCCTGCGAGATCCGATATCTGAAAATCCCTGTTGTGTGGCAAACTTGAGAAGGCTTTAAAGAGGCAAGAACTTAGACGAGGGGCATGAGAAATGCTGACTTATCGGGTTAACACCCCGTTCACGTGCCGTACGGCGTACGAACCGAGCATGAAAGGGCATGTCTGTGACACGTGGTATCAGAGCGAGATAACGATGAGACGATTAGTCATGTGATGGTGGTGTTTGGTTGTGACTTTCGATACAATGGTACATATTTGTTAACTAGCTGCCATAGTGCTCGTGGGCCAACTTGAACCTTGTGAAACTTTATTCAGTGGCCGTGATACGCGGTGACGCCAGATGGAGGTGTAGCGAAATAAGAGTGACTATTTTGTAGATCTTTTGATCTCACGCCAAGCGCTTCCACAAGTGGAGTACGCAGGGTGGATTATCACGGCGGGTAAAAAAATGACACTTTCTTCGTGCATAGTGATGTTGGATTATGGATTCTACGCCAAGCGCTCCATTAAATGGAGTATGCGGGTGGATATGGTGACCATTTCTTAAGCACGAGGGTGCTTGTTGGTTAGTTGTTGCACAAAGGTGCATACCGCTTTGTCGAGTAGGACCCGATGCACGAGGTGACTGACGTTAACCACTATGTTTGTTTCAGTGCAGAGGCACTTATTACTTATTGCACAAGAGGTGCCAGCGAGTTGAACCTAATGGGATCAGTACACCGAGGTGACTGACGTTAACCACTATGGTTGTTTCAGTGCTGAGGCACTTATTACTACTTGCACATGAGGTGTAAACGAGTTGAGAATTAGTCAGAGCACTGAGGTACCTGATGGTGACTTGTGGCACAATGGTGCCGATTTATTACCTTCTTTCGCAGTGGCGTGTGTTAATACTTGCACAGTGGTGCTCATTTTTACTCTGAGGCACAGTGATGCCCCACTATTTCTTAAAACACAGAAGTGCTCATTGATATATCAAGACAGTGGTGCTCAACTTTGGCATAATGGTTTCTGCTGGTAAGAGCGCAGTGGTGCTCGTTGGTCATTTGTGGCTTAGTAGTGTTGGCTTGCTACTTAGCGCAACGACATTTGTGACGTGTTACTCAGTGGTGCTTAACGTATTTTAGCACAGTGGCATATGTAAATTAAAGCACGATGGTGCTTGTTTGTTCTTTGCAGGTGAATCAATGTTTCTGATTAATTTAGGTGGCGATTACTCATAGATGGGGGCTAGGAAATGCCCTCGAGTTGAGGCACACAGAAGCACGAGAACTTCAGTAGATGAGATTTGTCTTGCGCAATAATGTCTTCCGTGATTTATGGCATGAGCAATGCTTTTTGTTGTTTAAGGACTCGTTGATGGCTATCTATGTAGCGTGATGAATGGAGTCTCTTCTCGGCACGGTGGTGCATAATTTAGTTAAGTGGTAAAGACTCAGGTCATACGAAGATGCCGACTTGCCACTCGAGAGGAGAATTATTTCCCAGTGATGTCTATTGGTAACAGTGATAGATAATTTTAATACGGTTGTGCTCTATTGGTAATACTTATTTTTTTCCTTCAATGATTGTTGTGTCTTGTCAGCACAAGGATGTGTGTGGCATGAAACATGGATATGCCTATTTTTTTATTATGATCTATTGGTGCTTGTTGTTTCCAGGATAAAGCGGCAACTTATTGAGTGATGAAAGTTAATGGTGTTATTGATTATCTTGGCAGCGTGTTGCGTGATTGTTGCTTAACTATCTCATTTTCAGGTGAAAAGAGAAGTAATTACAGGTTGATAGAGGTGGATACATGGCATGGTATGGAGTCTTCAGACCAACCCCCAATGGAAGAGTTAGAGACAACTTGGGTCAATTGTTATGGTTACTTTGGTTTGGGGTGGATAGTATTGCGGAGTCGTGTTCCCCAAGGTTATGGATTCACTCATTGATAAAATCAAAGGATATGGTAAAGCTCACTTTTTGTGGGAGTGCTATTGTATGCGGTGGTCGTCTAAAGGTGCATGATAAGATTCTTATGATCTCAGACTACCTAACGAATTGGTTGGGAAATTGCGGCGACCTCATTACACTTGAAGGAGGTGCATCCTCAAAAGCTTAGAGGAGCAAAAAAAGGGAATGGAGGATTGGTATGCTCTTTCTTGTTGATGAGGACTCTGTTAGCAATTTTCACACTGTGGGTTTGTGCGGAAAAAATGGGTTACCTTGATAACTAAAATCAAGGAACCCAAGGGGAATGCCTTTCATATCTAATAATTGTCTGTATATGACACTTTGCTCGAGTCCAAGGGGGTCTTAAGGTAAAAAGGAATGTATTGTGATATGGCAGTTTAGACAAGATTCTTCAGCGATAGAGTGCAGATATTGGATGACAAAGGGGTCTGTGTGAGCTAATACGGTCTTATCTGGATAGCAAAGAGGAAAATCCGTCTTTCGCATAAAAGTTCCTCTATTGGGGATGCTGGCTAGGGTTGGGCGAAATGCTATTGGTAAAGCAAGTTGTTTTGGTGAGAAACACAAGTTTGATGCAAGTTAAGGGATGATTGTCGAAACTGAGTGGATCACACAAGAAGTTATAGTGAGGGTGTGCAATCTAATACAACTATGTAATGTGGAAATGTTGGAGAAAAGCACTCCGTGGGAGGGCTTGGACAAGCAAAGCCAAAAGCGGGCATTGGACATGCAAGTTCAGGGGTGTGTGATGATAGATCCAGTAAATTTAAGATTTCATCCAGGTGTTATGAAATCTCTAATTCGAGCAGTGGTGATGCATGCTACTACCGACAAGCTACTAGGTTGGGCGAGCTAATAAAACCATGGCGTAGGTCAAATTTTATGGGAACCTAGAAAATTAGAAGCAAAACATGATTTCCAGGGATATGTCATGTTACCTAGAAAGAAATATGATGGTCTGGTAGCTTACATAGCGCATCCAAGAGTTGGGTAATATGAAGCGTGAGTTGTAGTAGGGGACTTGCTGAAATGTCCCATGGTAACTTGTAAGGTACATTTCATTTTATTATTTTGTGATTGAACTAAGCAATGTTATGGTCAGGTTTCTCTTTGTGTGTGTTATAAAGGTAGGTATTTCTACTAATTCTTTGCGAGATGTGGGGAAATTGCTTAGAAAACCCGATGGGTCAAAGGTTTGGCAGGTGTCAAAAGCACCGATCATATATGATGAAGATAATTGTCCGCTTCATGCAACAAAAATGGGACATGGAACAAGTATTGCACCCATTTATAAAAGATCATGTCTATAAAGGCCAACAAGACAATATTAGTGTCTTGCCCAAGAATCATGTTGGTGAGGGAATTTATTGGAGTGCCCCAAGATATTCATGATTTTCATATGTGGCATGAGCATCGACAAGCGTCGTAAGGAGGGATGCCTAGAATTGGGTGCCTATGGGTTTTGACATGACAATAGGTTGGTGAAATTGGAAACCTTGAGTCAACCAGAGGATCATTGCGTAGAAGAATATAGAGGATTTAATCTAGCATGAGAATACTTCATCGATTAGATGTCGTAGGCATATGGGGAAAAGTTTGGCATCCTATTGAAATCTAAGTCACATGTAGGGGACACAAGTTAGATACCATTTTGAAACCCACAATACGAGACCAAGACTGATACGGTGGTTGTGAGGGGCATGGATACAGGAACACCTTGCTAGGGGGAAGCAAGATGAACTTTCCCAATAAGCAGATGGAGGAAAATTAACTTAGTCACAGAGTACGGGCCAAGGGTGCCAAGAGATCAAATGTGTGCTTTTCTACTTGATCAACAGTTCCATCCTTTACAAAGGGAGTGGGGGAGAAACAAAGCAAGATGCATCTTGATTGGCCGTTACTATGGCCATTGGAGACCATTGACAGGCTCTAGGGGGCATATGACCATCTACTTGCTATTGGAACAAGAGCAATATTGTTCGAGTGGACATTGGGGTACATTCACTTGGAAAATGGTGTAGGTATAATCGGGGAAGAAGGAGCCTCACGATGGGATGTTTGTAGCTTATCACAGGCAATGTTCTCAAATAGTCAAAACACACAAGGTATACTTGAGGACACACCATGATTGGCGGTGGCGTAAGGCTATGAGTACCAACCAGTATTATACGAGACTTGTGTGAATAATTAATCACCGATCTATTCGTTTGTATATCTTATAGTACATATGATATAAAGAAAGGCATTGAGACAAAGTACATTTATGTATAGTGGTGGCGACCGAGAGATCATTTTACATCATTAAAACAATTAAGTGCAACGTGAGCCTGTACTGGCCCGTATGGATAGTGGCTAAGCAGTGACACATTCTATGCATTAAAAGTCTCACTAGAAGGTGGGACATGCTTGGCGAAGTTGCTAATATCGAGGAGCAAGCCATGGCATGATAAGTCATAGCTCACTTTCATATGGTTGGGTATGTTACTTTGGGTTTTGCAACTCTAATGTGAGATGGTGTGGTACAAAGAAACTACAAGGCACGTGTTCAAGTAGGTCAATGGTTCGTGACTTGTATTTTGCTTGAGCCCAAATCAGATAAAAAGTAGGGAGCACGAATCTAACACTCGATATTGGAGAAGAAGAACCGGGACTTGATGAGTTCATGACAGAACTAGAGGGTCATGTATATACAACATGGTTCATAAGGAAACCGGCGAACGCATCGATTAAGGCTTGTATTATTCAGTTGAATGTTCGGATAATGGGACTAGACAAGCTTACGAAATCAAGCACAAATCGAAGATAAGCTACCACAGATGTCCATATCGACTCATCAGGTGATGGACAACTGGTTTCAGCATCGATGAGGACATCGATAAGAGGAAGTGGGGGAGAATGTCAGAACCATCCCTTCTTAAGACTAAATCGATGAGGACATCGATAGAGTAAGTGGGGGAGAATGTCAAGGTCGTCTCTCATTATATTTCGATCCTGCCTTGACAGGCTTACTCGAGACCAAGCAGAGGTAGATCGAGCTACGACATGAGCAATCCCTGAGGAGCTACCAAGTCAAGAATGCAAGTTGGAATGCTTTGGGAAGGCAATGAAGGCCCTGTTCAGAAAGTGACCTCATTTGGGACGAAGCAACGTCTACTCGCGCCATACTTGTAAGTTTATTTAGCATTTTAGGGGGAAGTGGTCTAGTGTTGGGTCTCCACCATCCCCATCGCTTTCCTTGGTGTAAGCGACCTACTCCTAGACCCTTGTGGGGCCTAGGTGTGCGGGTAATGGGGCCTAGTGGTTGGCGCATTGTCTCATTGGGAGAAATATCGGGGACGGTTTGGGGCCATCAGGCCCCATATCGCGCTCGTGGCCGAGCTATGAGGTTGTAGTCTAGTTTTCGCTAGGCCCTGCGAGATCCGATATCTGAAAATCCCTGTTGTGTGGCAAACTTGAGAAGGCTTTAAAGAGGCAAGAACTTAGACGAAAGGCATGAGAAAGGCTGACTTGTCGGGTTAACACCCTGTTCAAGTGCCACACGGCGTGCGAACCGAGCATGAAAGGGCATGTCTGTGACACACTGCAATACCATGACCATGACAACCTTTTTTCCCTGGTGAGGCCTTTTTTTTAGTCACGCTGACATTGAGTTTCAATTTATTTAAAATTTAAGTCGGACTTGAAAAAAATGTTGTAATATTATTTTTTATTCATTAGATACAAATTCGAGATCTCATTTAAATGATATCAGAATTCTTTTCGCCTGATCCAAGACAAACACGACAACTCTTCTTATGTTGTCTTCTCTTTTTTTAAGTATTCTCTCGTTTCTATTTTCCCTTTTCTCTTTTATTTTTTAGTATAACTATAAGTATTTAATTCATTAATTTATTAATTTAAATTGTGTATTTCATAAATTTATTTTAGGAATAATATTTTAATCCAATTTACTTCATTCAAAATATTATAATTCAAATATTTAACTTTGTTTAAGAAATCTATTAGTACATCGTTTCGTTAAACCGGTATGTAATTAATTACCATATGATTCTTTTAACTCTTTTTGAGCCGGCTTTAAATTAGGGGAAAAATATAATATACATATTGGGTAAATTTTAGTTTACACAAGATTTTTAGTTTTAGGGGTTGGGGTTTAGTTTAGGTTTTAAAAGCTAGTAATTTAGGTTTTAGGGTTTAGAATTTGATGTTTGTGTTTAGAATCTAGGATTTAGAGTTTAGAGTTTTATATTTCAGGGATTATAATTAAAAACTTAGAATTTAAATTTTATAGTGTAAATACTTATGTAAAATAAATTTCCCACTGTATGTGTATTAAAATTTTATACTTAAATTTGATGGATCGGGAGATTGAGAAAATATAAATAAAGTGGGGTTTGTGTTATGATGTCGACATTAAGGTCCATATTCTTTGGGCTTTCTAATTGCTGTGGCAGATCCAAGACCACACAACTCCCAATCAGTACAACCAAAGTTACCTACTTGAAATTGATCGACTTTAGCCTTTAGGGATCGGTGAGGTGTGTCTTAGTTACCTACTTCAGCTTCCTGTGTTATGAACCGGTGAGTTGATTAAATTTCAAAGTATTTGAATTTAATTTGGTGTAAAAAAAATTAAAAGATTAATTAATTTTTTTTCAATAGTTGAGGGTTTCAAGTACGTTAAGCCGAGATTTAACATTTCGTTAGGTGAGTAACTTCTAGGAGATAGAAAACTTCAAGAAACTAAACTAATCTAATTTACTCCATGTTATTTGAAAGTAGAGATGGCAAAAATACCCGCACCCGACTCGACCTGACTGGATATTTTGGTGAAAATTTCGGGTATCAGGGCGGGACAGTGACCACAAAGTTATCAAAGAAAGAATATATATATATCCAATTTTCTGTAATTTTTTTTATAATTTTTGAATAGTGTATAATTTTTATGTACATTTTTTTATATTTTTATAATTATTTATATTTTATAAAACAATTTTCTTATATTTTATAGTTTTAAAAAATATTTATAATCATTTTCATAATTTGCACTCAATTAAGCCATTGACATTAAAAAAAATTGACAGGTTGTCAACCAAGGTTCAAATGCTTGCTTGGGGTGGTCTGGGGGATTTGTTGTGCAGTCTTTGTGAGGAAGAGATAAATTCGAGAGATATATTACTGAATGTTCTTTCTCTTTTCAGGTTTGACATTTGATTATGTAACTTTGGAGTTTCTTGTTGTGGTTGGAAAAATTTATTAGATTAGGTGTTGTACTATGGTAAAAGAAAATTATTGCTGGTTGTAGTTATTAGACTTATTACTATATATGGCAAGAGCGTAATAGTAGGTTGCATATTACTCTCGTAGATCAAGTTTGTTTTGTTTTCATGCATTAGGTATGATATTAGAATGAGGATGAGTTGTCTTAAGATTGTAAATTCTTTTTTTCCCTTACTTTTCAACGGTGGCAGAGCCACATGTAGTTTAAAGGGTCAATTGATCTTACATGATTTGTTGTGGTATAGAATTTTTAAAAAGTTAAATGAGATTTCTAAAGAGTTAGTATACTATTTTTCTTAGAAATATTAGAATTGACCTCATTTAATTTGTTTGAGTATGAGGTCAACAATATTTATATTGTAGATATATGACAATTCTCGTACCCAAAATTTACTCTAACCCCACTATATGATAATTCTGACTCCTCCACTGCTTTTCAATCGGAGATTAGTTAATAATTTTTGTACTTTGGTTGTAAGGGTTGATTGTTTTGAGTTGTAGCTCTTTTGTATAGACGTAACTTTTTAGATTAGTAAAATATCATTTATAAAAAAATATATTTAAAAAATATACGATTGAACCTTTAACATTGAATAAAATAATCAATTAATCTCTGACGATTAATATGTATCACCATTATAGAGGACAGTTAGCCATATTAACAAACAAACAAAAAACTGTCAAAATGGTTAACTTAACGGAAAGACTTAATTAATTAAATTTTTAACTAAAAGAGCTCAATTTATTATGAATTTTGTTTTGTGAAAGTTTAATTAATTATTTTATTTTATTATTGAGATTTTTTTTACCATTAACCCATTAATCAACAAAAAATAATAATATAAGTTACTGAAGCTTGAAGGTTATTTTCTTCTTGGCCAGAAATGAAGGTTAGTTCACATTTCTATTGAAAAACACTTAACAATGGAATTTATTAATTTAAATTTTAAATATATTTATATTAATTGATAAAGCTTGATTAGATAAGTTTGATGTCATGGATTAATCCGATATTTGTTTATTTAGAATTCATTAAATTATTTTATATTAAATAATAAATAATATTATAAATATGTTTTTTATTTTTTATACTTTTATATAATATTTAAATTAAAGAATTAAAACACATTATTTGTTAGAGTTGTGATCTAAATTTTTTTTAAGATTTGGTTTAAAGTGAGAATCCTATTTTTAGTAGATATTGTTTACTTTACATTAATTAAATGTAGGAAACTTAGTTTGAGTAGAATTTGTTTCTATGCAAGTTCCCTCTGTAAACAAAAAATATATCCCTAAAATAAATATTAAAGATTAGGGGTTTAGACATAATATCATAAATTAGTTGTAATCTCTTTCTTCATCATAGTGAAAGTTGTAACAACCCGGATTTTTGAGTCAACGACAGCCTTGGACCGACACCTTGGGATGTTCGGAGCTTGTTGGGCCTTGTCTTTGGGCTTTGTGGGCCTCCATGTGTTGTTGGGCTTAAGTGTTGGGTCTTATGTTGTTGGAATGAATTAGATGTAAGGCATTTGGGTAATTCCCCCTCAAATGAGGATAAAGGCTGATGCCCCATTAAAGGGGGCTACCATTTTGTAAGGAGGGTGAAGTCACATTTGTTCTCTCTCTCTCTCTCTCTCTATATCTTCTTCCTCAAATTTTCATCCTCAAACCCAAAGTAAAAGGGGAAGCTTGTTGTTTTAGAGTGGGAATCTCGGATTGGTGATTAAGGGAAGTTTAATCAGCATGCAAAGATCTATCTTTCAAGGTAAATATCCCTAAAGTTAGTGAAGGCTAGAGTTAAATCTTGGAGAAAAGAATAGAGGTGGCAAAAGCTTGATGAGAGCTTCATTTCGGGATTTGCTTGTTTAAGGTTAGTACATTTCTGACTTTTACACTTCATGAGCATCATAAAATGAATGCCTTGCTTGGTTTTATGATTGTGGGTTGCAAGTTATGGTTTTAGGAGCTTTAAACACCCTTTAATGGTAAATCAAGATTCAAGTGTTGTTAATGTGTAAAACTGATAGCAAACCATCAAATAAACCTCTAATAATCTGTAGGAACGTTTTGGGGCTTAACCATTTAGGTTAAGGGCTGGGATTATGAAATCTCAAGCTTCAATTTTTAAAATATGGGCTCGCGTACCGGTATAGAGTGGTCGCGTAACGGTACACCTTTGTAATAAAGGGGACAGGTTGTGAAGGGCGTACTGGTACACATACCTGTGTATAGGGTACCCCTCACTTAATTTAAATTCCAATAGCGCTTTAGCGTACCGGTACGCTATGGGGCGTATTAGTACCTACTGTTATATTGTCTAAAGAAGGCTTTCGCGTACCGGCACTTCAAGGTACAAGTACCTGTACAGGTAGGGATTGGTACGGGGTGGATACATACCGATATGGGTGGTTAGCGTATTAGTATGACTTGAGCACCAAAACTTTCAAATCTAGTTTGAGTATTAGTACTCGTGAAGGAGTACCGGTACCTAGAGGGGCGTACCGATACCCATATAGGAGCATCGGTCTCGCAGAGCAATCTGCCTAAAAATTTCAAGGTTGTATTCGGATGTCCTATAATTCGTGGTAAAGGGTTCAACGGGCCCCTAAAGGTATAAAATGAATTTTACAACCAATAAATTAGAGTTTCTAACCCACATGTCGAATAAATGACTAATGGCTTGGTAATAATTGGGTGAGTTGCTTGTATTAGAAATCGATAGGGATCCATGGTGGATTGGTTGATGCGATGTGGAAAGTTAGGGTCCTTGTTGTGTGCTAAAGGGACGCCCATATAGGCTGGTTGACGCGAATAATGAGATGATCTTTCGAGAAAGTCGTGGGTGAGATTAAAATATATATATTAATTATTGTCATTAATAAAATATGCCTTGGGGCATTTGTAATGGTTGGCTTGATACTTCTTATCTCTTGGTGAGATACATAGATGATCGGGGAGCATATGTTATATTATGTGTTTTGGTTAGGAATCCGGATGTCTTAGAGTCAGTGCAAAGGGCATTTATATAAGGGGATGTGTATTTCGGGCTATGCGATCAAGTATATCCGACGTATCCACGAGCTCTATGATCTGGATGCGGTTAGAAACCTATTATTGGGCTATGTGATCAGGATAAGGAAACATAACTCGGGGCTTGTGTGTGCTCGAGTAACTCGATGGGCTATGTGAACTCGAGTAACCTGATTGGCTGAGTGACCTCAGGTAAAGACTGCTTGTAGCTATTATGATCCAAGTATGTCTAAGACGTATCTGTGGCTATGGTGATATGGATATGGTCCATTAACTCGACGGCTATGTGATCACGGGTAACTCGATGGCTGTGTGAGCACGGGTATCGTAGGGCTTCGTTGGCCATTGTAGGGAATATATGTTATTTAAGTTGTTGTGTGGATAATGGATGTTGGCTATTTCACCCTTGGGCTATGTGATCAGGGTATGAGATATTTATCTCGATAGGCTTTGTGAGCTTGAGTATCTCGATGGGCTATATGACCTCGAGTATGGTAAGCCTGGGATGGCACTTGAACCTTATTATAGTATAGTGGTATCTTGAGAAATGATTGTAACTCTAGCTAGGGTAGGCTAGACAATGATCCGTAGAGTTGAGAAGCCTTTCTGTGCACTCTTGATTATATTATTATGCAGACTTATTTTATGATATTCGTGAATTGTGTTAGAGTATAAACGTACCACTGAGCTTTGCTAGCTCAACGTACGAAATTATATTTTTTTCGTACGTAGGTTGACATGTCACTTTTAGAGGAGCACATCGATGAAGATTTCCCAGCACCGAGCCAACTTCAGAGTACTGTACTTGATGTTTAGTTTGGACTGATTGTATTCTTAGGACCTTACCACAGTCGAGTCTGTATCTTTATTTTGATTTACTACTTTTCGGTTAAAAGGTATATTTTATTTGAAACTTCTATTTTGAAAACTTTTAAATGTTATTTATTTATATGGATTTATGAAAATGGATGATTTTGAGAAATATTAATTTGTGATTTCAAATGAGAAATTTTGATGGGTCAGTTTTGGGTGACCCAAATGTAATGCATTAGATCAGGATCAGGATCGGGGTGTTACATTTAGTGGTATCAGAGCTTAGGTTCCGTCAATTTTAAGAAACCCCAGGGTGGTACAGAGGTCATAGTAAGGTGTCTAGCGAATACAAGTCTCTAAATATGAGTAGTACTTTACAAGACAGGGAATCCTGATGTGCTACCTTATTTCTTCGTATTTTAGAAAAAAAACTGATAAAAGAAAAACCTGATAATGGAGAGGCGAGCCACTTCCGTGATCTTACCTCTGCCCTTTTACAAGTGTTGCAAGCTATTTTGAGGCAATTTGAGACGTCTCATAATACCTTTGTAGAGAGGCTTCATCATTTCTGGCCTAAGAATTTCGAGGGCTTAGGTGAAGATGGCCCGATCAAGGCTGATCAGTAGTTACGCGACATACGAAAAATCTTAAAACAGATGAAAGGAAGCCCGGGGGATGATCTTGATTGCATTGACTCTCTTCTTAAGGGCAATGTACACGAGTGGTGAGAGACCGTTAAATTGGGTCTACAGCCTGCACGCCCAATATGCGATATCTTTTTGGTCGAGTTTCGAAAGAATTATATTAGTGAGATACATATGGATGAGATGAGGTACCAGTTTTGCATTTGGTTCAGGGAGACCGGACGTTGTTTGCTTATGAGTAAGAGTTTCTGCGTTTGAGCCGTTATGCCTAAAGTTTGTTGCCAAGGAAGAGTTGAGGCACAAGAGGTTCCAACAAGGCTTAAGAGTTGAGCTCTAGGTGCACGTAACAACGGGTCCGCTTGGGATATTCTCTAAGTTAGCCAATAGTACTAAGGCACTTGAGTGACTTTAGAGCGCAGTATCTAATCAGTTTGAAGATTTTAGAGGCCATGCGGTAGGGACCTAGAATATTATAAGTTTCTCTCCAGTTCCGCAATGGAGGTTGTATGCTTCGAGGGATTTGAAGAGAATTGTTTCTGACCAGCTACCGAGAGTTAGCTCAAGATATACATCGAGGGTTCATAAAGGCTCTTCGATTTCTACTCTAAAAATGAGTATTGATGGTTTTATTAGAGCATCGCTTCCACTAGCATATGAGTATTACATTCGACATTACCTTAGAGTGTGTTTTTTACTTCGGAGGGTTTGCTATAGGTGCCAGGCACCAGGACATGTGGCAAAGAACTGCCCAGTTGTAGATGAAGATGCACCAGCTCAGTCTTAGAGGTTGACTACTTCCTGGCATGATCAGAGTTTTGCCAGATGCAGGGCTAAAATACCGTCAGGTTATTAAGGTAGAGGTCCTGTGAGATTTACCACTAGGGATGATGCACGAGGCGTTGCTAGATAGCCTGCTGCTCAGACCAGAGATGACAACGTTACGGCCGAAGACATGTCAGGTAATTAAGCTTCGTTGGATTCTAGTTGTTTTTGTTAGCCATGTAGCTCTTTGGTGGTGTAATGGGTTGGTTCTTATGAATATGTATCTTGGTAAGTCTTGGGTTTGTTGTTGCTTTAGATGGTAATTAGATTGCATCTTCTATTAGATAAGTTTTTACCGTAGATAGTAGTTGAGAGTGCAAGTATGCTGTAAGTTGTGAGTGAGAAGATGTGAAGTTTCATATTGCTTGAATCTGGTTGTTAGAGTCAGATGTGTAGGATCTTTACCTCCCTAAAGTGGACGTTGTGCTCTATGGTGGTAGCTCAAGAAGGGTTCTGTATGTTACAAAATGTTTTTCGCTTGAATCATAGACGCGAGGGTTGAGAATTGTTGGCCTTGAGTCAAGGATGTTTCGAGAATATAGAGGTACCATTGGTGTAAGAGCAGTTTTACCATTTGATAGTGGTTTAGAACCACGATAAAGGTAAGAGTTCGTTGTTTGTGTCTATCGCTCAGTGGCATGGCACTTAACGAACTCTTTCTTTGAGGCACACTTGTGCAAGTGACTAATTAGGTATCATTGTCAAGTGCTTCACCGGGAACATGCCTGTGAGAGAATGACGTGTATGGTAGCTTTAGATGTGTTAAACTGAAGTGTAGTAGTGAAAGACCGTTGCTTGTTTCCTGAGATCGACTACCTTGTTTGGTTATAGAATGTGAGAGTTTCGTATGTTTGTTCAGAGTTAGGGTACTGTAGTAAAAGTAAATAAAGGTTGTGATAAACATGGTTGAGGCCCTAAGGTCAAGTTGTGAGGTCGGTAGCCTAGTTTGTGCACCTTTCTATCTAGATTTTGTGAAGTTAGAAAATGACCTATCGAGTTTGAGAGGAGTTATCTTCGGCTAAGGCAAGCAGTGTAAAAGTTATTAGAGTGGAGCAGTGGAAATGTGGGATTAATAACCAGTTGGGAATCCTTGAGAGCACTTAGATTGTTTCTCGAGCTTGATAGTTGGGACTGAGTGGTTGATTGGAGGAATATGTTTAGTCCTTTGAGGATAAGTTAGTTAGTTTTGGTTGCTTGAGAGGGGTTCGTATGTGACAACGGATATTTCTTAAATCAAGTAGTTGAAATCGTAAGTGGTTTTAGTTTGGGTGAGAGGCAAATCTGGGTAAAATGAAGTTTAAGTCTCGTCTTAGTGGGTCAAGTCTGGAGGAAAGAGTCGTTAGTTCAAGGTAGATTGATGATAAGGTTTGGTTGTCAAGGTTTTGTATGTCCTTTGATGTTTGACCGAGGTATGGTTGTTAGATACGATGTATTTTTGACAATGTTTTGTGGAAGTGGTACAATGTTTTAGACATAGATGGGGCTTAAGTTTAGGGTTTCGATTAACGGATGTTTATAGAAATAGTTGTTATTTGAGGTAGTATTAATCAGAGTTAAGTTCCTTAGATTGGTGTTTGGACAACGTAGCTGGAGGTTGGCTCGTCGCTCTGCTTTAAGGTTCATTGTGAGTGCTAATAGTTATGGTGACAAGGTTGTTAAAAACTTCTGGAGAGGTGTTGAGAATAAGTGGTTCAGTGTTATGGGTTCGATTAAGGTAGGTTGAGGGAGAACACTCCCTAATCAAGGTGTTCTTGTTTGAATGGTGAAGTGTTTGGATTTGTTTGGTTTCATCTTCTCCATCTGATTAAATTTCGAAGACGAAATTTCTTGAAAGAGATGAGAGTTGTAACGACCCAAATTTTTGAGCCAACGATGAGAGTTGAGCCAGACCTTGGATCGCCACCTTGGGTTGGATGTTCGGAGCTTGTTGGGCCTTGTCTTTGGGCTTTGTGGGCCTCCATGTGTTGTTGGGCTTAAATGTTAGGTCTTGGGTTGTTGGAATGAATTAGATGTGAGGACATTTATGTAATTCCCCCTCAAATAAGGGTAAAGGTTGATGCCCTGTTAAAGGGGGATGTTATTTTGTAAGGAGGGTGAAGTCACCTTTGTCCTCTCTCTCTATCTTCTTCATAAAATTTTCATCCCCAAACCCAAAGTAAAAGGGAGAAACTTGTTGTTTTAGAGTGAGAGTCTCGGATTGGTGATCAAAGGAAGTTTAATCAGCATGCAAAGCTCTATCTTTCAAGGTGAATATCCCTAAAATTTGTAGAGGTTGAAGTTAAAGCTTGGAGCAAAGAAGAGATGTGGCAAAAGCTTGAGGAGAGCTTCTTTCCGGGATTTACTTGCTTAAGGTCAGTACATTTCTAACTCACATACTTCATGAGCATCATAAAATGAATGCTTTGCTTGGTTTTATGATTGTGGGTTACAAGTTAAGGTTTTAGGAGCTTTAAACACCCTTTAATGGTAAATCAAGATTTAAGTGTTGTTAATGTGTAAAACTAATAGCAAACCATCAAATAAACCTCCAATAATCTGTAGGAACATTTTGGGGCTTAACCAATTAGGTTAAGGACTGGAATTGTGAAATCCCGAGCTCTAGGTTTTGAAATTTGGGCTCGCGTACTAGTACAAGGTAGTCGCGTATTGGTATCCCTTTGTAATAAAAAGGACGGGTTGTGAAGGGCATACCGGTACGTATATTCGTGTATCAGTAACCCTCGCTTAATTTGAATTCCAGTAATGCTTTAGCGTACTGGTACGCTAGGGGGTGTATCGGTACCTACTGTTATATTGCCTAAGGAAGGCTTACGCATACCAGTACGTCAAGGTACAAGTACAGGTACGAGTAGAAAGCTTTGGGTAGAAAGCTTTTATTCATTTTTCATTTCTTTATTTGTATTCAAGAATGAATTGTTCAAAGCTTTGGGTAGAAAGCTTGAACTTGTAACGGTTTCCTCCCAAGCCTAGAAAAGAGGAAGAATTTCATAGTGAAATTGGTTGAAAATCCTTAGTAGGAAGCTAAGGTAGTGGACGTAGAGCTAGTTAGAAGCTTGAACCACTATAAATCATTGTTTCCCATTGTCTATCTATTTCCATTTGCTTTTAAACTTTTAAAATTTCCAATTCACCCCTCTTGGCCACCATCTACGTTGATTGATCATCCTAACACTATGAGATCTGGATGCGGTCAGAAACATATCATTGGGCTATGTGATCAGGATAAAAAAGCATAACTTAGGGGTTGTGTGAGCTCGAGTAACTCGATGGGCTATGTGAACTCGAGTAACCTGATTGGCTGAGTGACATCAGGTAAAGACTGCTTATAGCTATTGTGATCCAAGTATGTCTAGAACGTATATGTGGCTATGGTGATTCAAAAATAGTCTATTAACTCGACGACTATGTGATCACGGGTAACCCGTCGGCTGTGTGAGCACGGGTATCATATGGATTCGTTGGCCATTGTAGGGAATATATGTTATTTATGTTGCTGTGTGGATAATAGATGTTGGCTTTTTCACCTTTGGGTTATGTGATCAAGGTATGAAATGTCTATCTCGATGGGATTTGTGAGCTCGAGTATCTCGGTGGGCTATGTGACCTCGACTATGGTAAGCCTGGGATGGCACGTGAACCTTTTTATAGTATAATGGTATCTTGAGACATGGTTGTAACTCTAGCTAGGGTAGTGATACATGTGTGGGAGGCTAAAATGATGCATTGTAGCCAAAGAGTTGAAGCTGTTTTATAAGTCTGGAATTTCAACCGACTTGCATCGAATTTTCGGATGGGATCTGGGCACTTCTGAGTCTACATATCTTCTTCAAACATATTCGTCTGTCTCTTAGCTTCTAACGCATCTTGAAACGCATCAATCCGACATTGGGAGCTCAAGTTATGTCCTTTTTAGTGAATACTGTGCGAGCAAAAATGTCTATACGGTTTTATCACGGGAAATATTATTTATTACGAATTTTCAATAAATTTATTGATTATTTGTACTTAAATTTAATCTAGGATTCTTTATGAAGATATTTAGGATTAGATTTGTTATTTATTTATTAGTTTTTTATGTTAGATAAAATATGTTTATTTATTTTATTATTATCTTTACTTTTCCTAATTTAAGTTGAACTCTTCATTTGTAGCCTATTTAAAGGCATATTTGCTTCACTAATAAGAACAACATCATGAGTTTATGAGTTGCAAAAACCTTTGGCCATGGGCCATTTTATTTTCAAGGTAGATAGATTTGCCTTGTTATTTTTTATATCAGAAGTCTTCTTCAACGTAAGTTCGTCAAGTTCTTGTAAAGGAGATCATCTTCACACTCTTGCTTGCCTAGGTAATTGCGTCTAGGAGGGTGGGTTAGAGCCGCTTGAGGTTGCTTGCTTAGATAATCGCGTCTAAGAGGGTGCTGATGACAATATCCTACAACATCTATCTCGTCATTATCCATTCATCGGAGAGATTCGTGCCGTTTGCAGGTGTTTGCCTATTTAATTGCGATTAGGAGGGTTCCAAGAACAAATCTATCCAACACCGCCACCATCATATTCATTCTATCTTGTTTTCTACATCAAGATCATGCTTTATTATCGGTTTGCTGAACTTGGAGTTTGGGGTTTTCTCGGATCATATTAGTGAGTTTGCTAGATTAATTGTGATCTAGAGGGTTCCTAGATTTTGAGGTAATTCTTGGATCCTAGCTTCCGTATCAATCGGTAATTAGAGCCTTGATTTAGGTGTTTGAAACAATTATCTTTTACTGTTGTTTTAGTAGTTGAGAAAAAAGAAAAAATATATATAATTCTCTATATAGATCCTAGTTTTAATATTTCATTCCTGGAGACATCTCAAGAGACTTGAAGGTTGTGATCAACAACACTTAAGATTCATGACGAATCGTTTTCAACAGGGGAGAATGATACATGTACGGGGGGCTAAAATGATGCATTGTAGCCAAAGAGTTGAAGCTGTTTTATAAGTCTGGAATTTCAGCCGACTTGCATCGAATTTTTGGATGGGTTCCGGGCACTTCTGAGTCTAGATGTCTTCTTCAAACATATTCGTATGTCTCTTAGCTTTCCAATGCATCTTGAAACGCATCAATCCGACATTGAGAGCTCAAGTTATGTCATTTTTAGTGAAGACTGTGCAAGTAGAAATCTCTATACGATTTTATCACGAGAAATATTATTTATTACGAATTTTCAATAATTTTGTTGATTATTTGTAATTAAATTTAATCTAGGATTCTTTATGAAGATATTTAGATGATTTAGGATTAGATTTGTTATTTATTTATTAGTTTTTTAGGTTAGATAAAATATGTTTATTTATTTTATTATTATCTTTGTTAGCTCAGCGTGCGGAATTGTGTTTTCTGTGCGTAAGTTGACATGTCACTTTTGGATGAGCACATTGAGGAGGATTTCTCAGCACCGAGCCAGCTTTAGAGTACTGTACTTGATGTTTAGTTTAGACTGATTAATATCTTAGGACCTTACCACAGTCGAGTATGTATCTTTATTTTGATTTACTACTTTTCGATCAAACGGTGTATTTTATTTGGAACTCCTATTTTGAAAACTCTTAAATGTTATTTATTTATACGAATTTATAAAAATGAATGCTTTTGTGAAAGATTAATTTGTGATTTCAAATGAGAAATTTTGATGGGCTGGTTTTGGATGACCCGAATGTAATGCTTTGGATCTAGATCGGGATCGGGGTATTACAAAAGTTCTCATCCCCTGCCCCCGTGATTTTTCCCTTTTGAGTTTTCCACCTAAATTCTTGGTGTTATTTTTTTTTTGCGTTTGTGTTTATTTACTTATCTCGTCATTATCGACCTTGTAGTATAACAAATTGGCATCAGAGCTTTTCAGGTTACTCAAGATAATGACGACGATGAAGTATGAAATTCAGCTGCTGGATCACAATGTCAGGTTTTCACTATAGCAGGTGAAGGTTTGAGATGTTCGTATTCGGATGGATTTAGATAATGCATTGGATGAGTTTGATAATGTGCCAAAAGAATGGTCGGATACAAAGAAATGCCGCAAGGATAGGAAAGCTACTTTTCAGATCCGTTTGCACTTATTAAATAGTATTTTGCAGGATGTTCACAAAGAGAAGACAGCTGTTGTCTTATGGAAAAATTTGGAATAAATTTGCATGAAGAAAACTTTTACCAATAAGTTGCTCCTAAATCAACGTCTATACTCCCACAAGTTAGCAGAAGGTTCGTGTCTTGACGACCAAGTAACTGATTTCAAGGAGATCGTCTCAGATTTGAGAACGATGGAGGTAAAGTACAATAAAGAAGACATATGTTTGATTTTACTTTGCTCAGTGCTCGCTTCATATTTTTCTGTTAGAAGCACCCTCATACACAGCCGTGATACATTTACTCTTGAAGGAGCAACATCTTATCGGCTCAGATTTCCAAGCAGAGGGTCTCATGGTTCATAGATCGACTAGTTCAGATCGCAAAAGAAAAGGTGATCGTAATTTTGGCAGTCAAAATAGGGGCAGATCCAAGTTGTCAAATTGAGGTAAAACATGTTATTTTGCAAAAAGAAAGGTCACATTAAATTTGAGTGTTATAAATTACAAAATAAGATAAAGAGAGAATCAGAATTTCAGTGAAGATGAAGCTGGTATTGTAAAAGAGTACGATGATGGTAAACTTTTAGTTGCTTCCGGCGAAGACTCTATAGCAAGCGATGAGTGGATTTTTGACTCTAGTAGTAGTTTTCATATGAGTCCAAATCAGGACTGGTCTGTGACGTATAAACTTGTGTCTACATGTGCTATTTTTTTAGAAATAATGTCTCTTGTAAAGTTAAAGGTATTGACACAATCAAGATTAAGATGTTCAATGGAATTGTTCGAACACTTGGTAACGTGAGGCATGTTCCAGATTTGAGAAGAAATCTAATTTTGTTAGGTACTTTGGATTCAAAATGGTACAAATACTCCAATGAAGGTGGAGCTATGAACATTTGCAAGGGCTCTTTCGCTGTGATGAAATGACATAAAAGGGAAACCAATTTTGTGTTATGCAGGGTTCAACTATTTTAGGTGACGCATCTGTTGTTTTCTCTTGCGTGTCAAATAACGATGTTACTAGTGAAGGCGTTTTAACTGAATCAAGTAGAAGAGGATTTTGTATTATACATGACAATTGTGGGCATAACGGTTCAGGTAGGCAAATAAGAGTTCAATTTCATGGGCATAACGAATTTGAAAAGAAGAATAAATTTGAATTTCGTGGGCATAACGGGTTTGAGAAGCTTAAGAGAGTCTTATTTGCTACAATGATAAATAATGAGAAAGATAGTATTGCCATTGATGATCGGGGTCGTATTATTGCTCATGGTGATATAGTTGTGAGCAAAGTTGGCACTAATGTTGATCTTACTGATGTAAAGACTAAAATACCTTGTACATTCAAGCTTAGGCAAGGCTTGGATTCGGTCGGTGTTCATTGTTGAAGACTAGTCCTTGGAGGGGTTTCATGGAAGAGGTGGAGATATTGTTCGACAAGAGTTTGTCTCAAGGTGGAAATTTGTTAGAGTTGTGATCCAAATTCTTTTACGATTTGGTTTAAAGTGAGAATCATACTTTTAGTAGATCTTGTTTACTTTGCATTAATTAAAGGTGGGAAACTCAATTTGAGTATAATTTGTTTCTATGCAAGTTTCCTCTGTAAACAAGAAATCTATCCTTACAAATAGATACTAGGGTACAGAATATCATAAATCAATTGTAATCTTTTTCTCCATTATAGTGAAAGTTCTCATCCTTTGCTCGTGGTTTTTCCCTTTTGGGTTTTTCACGTAAATTCTTGATGTTATTTTTTTCTGCATTTGCGTTTATTTACTTATATCGTTATTATTGTCTCTATAGTATAACATTATTAAAGGATATAACACATGATTGATTTTAAATACAAATTCTTCGTCACTCAATAAATTAAATTTTAATATTTTACACCTAAACCATGAGTGTGACAAAATCTATTTTCTGAAGTTGGCGTTGAAGTTATAAACATTTTGTTTAACAATACTTATTTTGGGCCGATTGAGTTTAGTTCAATTTGCATTATCGTTGGTACAACATATATGAAGATGTGAGATTGAGTTTGCTTAAGCATTCAATATTCTTCTATTTATGTGTGGGGAGGGGTCTGGGTATTATAGACATTATACTAAAATTAAATGTTAAAAAATATTACTTATCCTTTTTGGATAATTGTTATTTATTATCCAAAAGCAGAAAACTGTTATGGGACAATATATACCTAAGGCATAATAAAGCCTGCATAAGTCCCCTATACAACTAAACCCAGTTGTCACACAACCGAAAATTGATAAAATCAGTTATAGTAATGTTTTTATCACCCAATCGAATCCGTATGACTTCTTGTATGGACTGTACTATCATATTACCATCTGTACAAGTGTGCCTAAACAACCGAAAATTCCTCTCCTTCCAAACAAAATACACAAAAGCACACAAAGCAAGTCTCAATATAATGGTAATAAGAGAGTTGCCTTCAAGGAGTTTACTGGCCCATTCAATCTCACACTTCTCGGAGCAAAAAAAAAAATCTCACACTTCCAATCAAGCACATTCCCAAAGATGTTGCACGGTTTAAGCATCTCTCCCCAAACATGCTTAGAGAAGGGGCACTCAAAGGACAAATAACTTCTATTTTATAATCTACTGCCGCACAATGCACTACAACCATCAATAGAAATACCCCAAACAATAAGCCTATCCTTGGTAGGTAATCTACCAAATTGGTTAATCTTCTTATGTATGGTCTTTGGTAGCGCCAATTGTCGAGACCAAAAATTCTGGTCGTTGAATATATCAATTCGAATCAGCTCCAATCTTCCAGCAAAACTTAGTTTAAAAAATGATCGGTGTTGTATCTTCGCTTTGTTTTTTTTTCTAATAATGAGCCACCATCCGTAACAGATAACTTCTTAAGAACAAGAGGCACACCCAAATATCTCACCGGGAGTTCCCTAATCTTAAACTAATGACTAAATGAATACTACTAAGAGCATCTCTTGAAATACTCGAAGCAAAGAACTCAATTTTAGAAGCATTTAACTTCAAGCTAGATATTTTATAAAATTCTTCCAACACACAACACACTCTAACAATCGACTCAAGATTTCCTTTGGTGAAGATCATAAGGTCATATGCAAAGCACAAGTGAGTTAACCTTACCCTATGACATTTAGGATAATATTGGGAGATGCCCCTCAGAAGCTACGTCTAACATACGAGAAAGAACATGCATAACTAAAATAAAATGGTAAGGAAAAAAAATCCCCTTACCTAACATCTTTTGCACCCAAAAAAAAAACCATTGAGCCCACTATTGAGAAAAACTGAAAATCTTGAGGTTGTAATGCATGTTGTAATCTACTGAATGAACTAAACATATAATTTAATAGTCTCAATAACCAAGAACAAGAAGTCCCAACTAACATAATCAAATGCTTTTTGAGGAAGTGCAACATATGATTTACATTTCTAAAAAACTCAAACTCATGTTCTCCTACACGTTGTAGCAGAGACAATTCAAAGATTTAGAGGGTATGCAGTTTATTAAAATAGGGTCCTCGTGTTAATTCCTTTAAATGTTTATTGACTTATGTGTGGGATTGATTCTTGAATAAAAACGAGTCAAAAACTATGAAGTATAATAATATTTTATTTTTTCTTGTTTTTTTATCACTAGCCCATAATTAAGCTTTTATTTTTCTCTAAGAAGCATTTAACTTATTCTAGGCCCTCATTTTTCTGAAGATAATGCGTGGTCACTTTTATTACACATATTCAAAATCACATAACGTTGTAATAATAATTACATCAACCGAGTTAAAAATTAGCCTATCCAATTTTTGAAAATTTAAAGTTCAGTTATAAATCAAACAATGTAAGTACAAAAAAATAAAGAGTAGGATCCATTAACACACTGTGAAACTTAAATCTACAACCTGTATGATCTAGTAACAAATAACAACCTACTTAACATGTATATTATTACTGTTTGAATTAGTATCGAAATTTCAAATTTTAAATATTACATATTAAATTTTGAGGGGATTTAAAAATGTTACACAATTAAAACTGATGAAATTAAAATATGTAAATGAAAACAACAATTTACACTATTTTTTTTGTTGCTTTTTTACCGGAATAAATATGTTTATGGTATTGGAAGAGAAAGATGGAGAGTTGAGAACAGGAGCTCCATTCATATCATATTATTACAGCAACTTAGAAACGACAGCAGCCAACTAAGTACATAAAATTAGGTATCAAAGGAAGACAAAACTCCCACTCTCAGTTCCCAATTTGCTCACATGTGATGTCCCAAAATGCAGACTCTCACTCTCAACTCCATTAGATCTCCCCTTTCTCTGTCCTAGATCATCCCCGATCTCCTCCGCCAAAAATGGGCTCCACCCAATCCGTACAATCAGCCGAAGAAGAACACGAAGAGAGCCCAGACGACGACGAACAAGTGGACGGCGAAGAGGAAGACGACAACGGACCCAACATAAGGCAACTCGAGGACAACCACTTGGTCAAGAAAG